>BPLR01010856.1:0-18671 GCA_021605095.1 Caerostris extrusa
ATACTAATAATACTAACAATACTAACCTAACTGCTGATTCAGCTCAAAAGCCATGCATGTACTAACAGAAATCGTCAACCTCTTTAATATGTTTGGAGGACTTGACAATATCTATATGCAATTTAAAAACGCTTCTAACCCTTTTGAAAAATGCAGCTTTTTTTTTAAATTAATTAATTAATTGTTTTATTTTTTAATTACGCCATTCTTTTTTTACTCTGCGTTTTATTTCTTTTCTACTAACACTGGACATACCTATGCTCACTGCTTTTGTTTTAATCAAGTTTTTTCTGCAATGAACCTTATTGTGCCGGATTAGGAGTTTTAGGCCATAAATGGCCAAGGTACTTGTGCGTCGAATGATGATGATGAATCAAAAATATCTTGTATGAGCTGGGTCAATTTAGAGTTCTCCATTTATGAAACAAATAACATGCTACGGATTAACATCTCCTGTATATGACTGTAGCTCCTGAGCAAGACTGCCGCCCATTATGGTGCGGTTTAATGACTGACTTAAAGAACATGCTGCTGCAATCAGCAATCAGCACAAGGAGGACGTACGGGTGAAGCTTGCCGGAGAACAACTCAAAATTTTTCCTGTCAATTCTGACGTACATCGAGCTGTAACACGATATCTCACGGAGAAAAAGCTGGAATTTTTTGTCATTACACCGAAAAATCAACGCCCGCTGAAAGCGGTGCTCAAGGGACTGCCTGTCAGCTACTCCACTACTGAAATTGAAGAAGGACTTTCTGAACTTGGTCTCAAGTTAGACCAAGTCAGACAATTGTCAAATCTGAAGACAAAGGCCCCCATCCCGGTGTGGCAACTTACCTATCGGAAAGCCCCGAAGAATGTCAACATCTTCCAGGTGAATAGACTCCTTCATTACTCGGTTAGAGTAGAGAAGTTTAACTGACGGCCGGGAGCATCTCAATGCTTCTCGTGCAATCTATTCCATCATTCTTCCAAGAATTGCAGCTATAAGAAGAGATGTTTGAAATGCGGGGGTGAGCATCACCTGAAGGACTGTCACATCAAAGAGAGAATTCAAAACCCTACCTGTATCAACTGTAATCAGATGGGGCACCTTGCCACTTGGAGAGGTTGCCCGATGTTCCCAAAGCCACGCCCACCACCCAATCAGGGCCAGGCGCCTGCAAGACCCGCCTTCAACAGCCGGCCAGTCTCGGAGGGAGTTTCCTACGCCAGTTTTTTGCAAGGAACCCCCAAAATCTCTCATGCTACGCCATCGGCCTCACAACAACTGCATCAAAATTTTAATACTAATAATACTAACAATACTAACCTAACGGCTGATTCAGCTCAAAAGCCATGTATGTACTAACAGAAATCGTCAACCTCTTTAATATGTTTGGAGGACTTGACAATATCTATATGCAATTTAAAAACGCTTCTAACCCTTTTGAAAAATGCAGCTTCTTTTTAAATTAATTAATTAATTGTTTTATTTTTTAATTACGCCATTCTTTTTTACTCTGCGTTTTATTTCTTTTCTACTAACACTGTACATACCTATGCTCACTGCTTTTGTTTTAATCAAGTTTTTTCTGCAATGAACCTTATTGTGCCGGATTAGGAGTTTTAGGCCATAAATGGCCAAGGTACTCTGTGCGTCGAATGATGATGAATCAAAAATATGCAATATTCTTGTGGGTGTTCCTCAGGGATCGATCTTGGGACCTTTCTTGTACAACATATACGCTAACGATGTTCCACAAGACCACAGAATTAAATTGACACTCTACGCTGATGATACAGCTATTATTACACAGGGAAGGCACTTACACATTATCCAAAAAATTTTCAAAATTACATTAATGAACTTGAAATATGGTTAGACAAATGGAAAATTAAACTTAATGTCGCAAAAACTGAAGCAGTGCTATTCGCCAGGAAAACTGCCTATAATCCTCCTAACATAACTATTTACAATACTAACATTTCCTGGTCTAAAGAAGCTAAATATTTAGGTGTAATTTTTGATAGACGTTTAACTTTTAAAGATCATATTGACTACTTACGCAATAAATTCAATAACCAATTACGAAAATTCTATTCTGTTTTAGGCAGACATTTCATGCTAACAATTGATCTTAAAAACTAATCTATTTAGCTTATCTTCGTCCTATAATAGCATATGTGAGTCCAGTCTGGGGCTCTACTGCTCACAATTTTCTTATCTTAGAAAGGTTAGAAAACAAAGTCATTAGAATGATTGTCGATGCTCCTTGGTTTTTTAGGAATAAAGAAATAAAACATGCTTTATCTATGCCTAGCTTCCGCGGTTATATGGTTAAACTTGCTCAAAATTTTTATAATTCTCTCAATAGCTCTCAAAATTCTGTTATTAATAACTTAAATAAAATTGACTACGACTTCTCTTTGCATTGTTTTCGTAAAAGACCAAAACACGTATTAAACATCAATAAGTAGACCGGTTTTTCTTTATTATTCATCTGTCTCTGGTCCTGGTTGTTCTTGGTTAGGTTCGCGTTTCGTGTATGATTGTTTATGAAACTGCTACTGCGTGGGTGCTCTGCTGTGCTAGGCTCTAGGTTTACTTTTGGTATTTTTTAATGATTGTATCTTTTTTGTTTTAACTTTTTTGTTTTTTTCTCTTATTCTATATTATCTGATTATTATGCAATATGTTTATAATTTCAATGGGCTGTGACCGACTGCCATTGTTTTTATATGCTGCTACTAGGAGGTCTGTCGCTTCGCGACCAAGGTACTCCATTTAAATACACCGATTCTATTCTATCAATCAAAAATCCCATCCTACTGTAGATTCCTTTTCTTTTTAAATTTTGGATTCTTTAATTGTTCCGTTTATTTTATTAATTTTTTGTTTTTTATTTTATTTTTCTCCTTGTTATTAGCTATTTCATTAATTTTTCTTTTGCTTATATTTTTAATATATATTTTAACACGGACATTGCTCTTAAATCACCTCACCTCCTTTTAACTATCAATGTTTTTTCCTTCATCAATGTTTCTCAGATGCAGATAGGTGTTTTAGTTAGGGCACTCCGATATCCTGTAAAGACGATGACGAATCAAATTATTAAAAACTCAGGAAGGTGAAGTTAAAAAAAAAAAAATCATCTAAAAATCTGCTATGGATAAAGCTTCGATCGCAGCGATTTCTGCAACTACACTTTGGCTGTGGCTATATATAAATGCATTCTTCTTTTAACAACGCCTTCTATGTGATTCCTCTGTGCTCCTTCCACTATTTGATGACAATTCTGGATTATTCGTGCAAAGCAGGTAAGACAAAAAAATAACAGCAACAACAAAATCACTCAAACACAGGAGAAAGCTGCTAAACATCAGGAGATTCAGGTATGTGCTCTGCAAATTAATACCTTCTCTCAGACTGAAGCTTCTTTTGAAAATAAATCGACTCAAATCGCAGTGGAACAAATTGATAAATGTGCACAGACCAAAAATGTTCCACTTACTGAACGATCTGTGCAAACATTTAACAACATGCAGAGCATCAGTAGAGAAACACAAACGTACCCACATTTATTGGCAAATAAAATAGAAATAATAGTTTAAAAACTAAAAACACGCTTTTAGAGTTAATCAATCTAAAAAGTAAAAAATAATTGTTAACATAAGAATAAAAATACTGACGAGAAAATGAATGTCACTGTTCTGAAAGCGTGGGGTGCTCGATATCAATAGTTATAATTTTTCACTAGTTTCATTCCGAAATGCAGAGTTAGTTTAAAAATGTCATATGTGCCGCTGTCCCACGTAGGTTTGAATGTCTGTAAGATGTCTGTAAATATTTCTTTGCAGCTTAAATAGTGTGTATGAGGAGAAACAGATCTCCAGGGGGAAAATGATGCTCAGATCAAGATGACTTTTCAAAGGCTGTGTGTTTTAATCACTAATCCTGGCGATCCTAATCCTGATGAGATAATAAGCTGATCAAAATATTTTATTGTCGTCAGTCCTTGATAAGTCTACAACGTTTAAATTAAATCGAATCGCTTAAAGTATGGCAAAATCGAGCCCCAAAAGTCAGTTACATACATACAAACATACAAACAAACAAACAAACATATAGGTGAAACTAATAAAAGCGTATTAAAAAAGGCTTCCTTTTTGTATAACTGACTATACAACTCGAAATAACTTAACCAAAGCGTGATATCCTTAACGAAATTCACCTCAACAGTTTTCGAATTCATTCAGTAATCATTTTAGCCAGCTCAATAATAATTACGTAGTTGAAAACAACATTATAGAGACTGTTGAAGTTAAGAATTCTGCAATTTTTACCAACGAAATTCACGACAATAACTCTTATTCGCAACAGTCTTACGAATGAGAAAAAAAAAAAAAAAAAAAAAAGATTTAAAAGTCAATACCACTTTCGAAAAAATCGCTTATTTGGAACAAAATGATCTTCTTTTCTACGAATATTATGAAGATATTTAAAAATGAAGAAATACGAATTTTATTTTCATTTCGTAACGGTTATTTTTTAACTCCTTTTAAGTGCCACAGTTTTAATTTTTAAAAATAAATAGCTCGTTTAATATTCTTTTCGTTAGCTCATCTTTTGGATTTAAAATTATGTTTTAATAATAATTATTGATATGGAGGTACGGAAATTCCCTGGTACTCCAATTAATCACCTATCGTTACGTTACGTTCAATTATAAGAATGTTCTAAAAGATGAATAAAAAAAAATCTGATTAACTCGGTGCAGTATGAATGGAAAACTTTCAAATACTGTTATAAATGCTCAAAACTTACATAGATTTTTTTTTTTATACCTGACTATACAAAAACTTCAAAATACCAAATAAATTAATAAAAATATGTTATCCTTAAAAAACTCATTTAATCGAATTTCGCAGGTATGCAGTAGTTATTTACATTTTCATGTAAAACAACATTCTGAAGACTGTTGATGCTAAGAATTCTGTAATTTTTATCAACGAAGCTCATGACAGTATCTCTTTTATTCGCAACAGTCTTACGAATGGAAAAGATTGAAAAGTCATTGGTACTTTTGAAAAAATTTACTTATTTGGAATAAAATACTCTCTTTTTTTCAAATATTACGAATATATTTAAAAAAATGAAGAAAATAGATATTAATTTGATGCAGTGTGGCTGAAATTAATCATTCCAATGATATTTTTAAAGTTAAATCGCAAACAAGATTTGTTTGAAACAATCCGAACAATATATAGATTGCCTGTAAAAAATTAAAATATAAGCACAATAAATCCAAAGAAAAACGACTGAATTGGAATAATTTAATAAAATATTTGGAATAATTTACTAAAATATTTGGAATAATTTACTAAAATATTTGGAATAATTTACTAAAATATTTGGAATAATTTACTAAAATATTTGGAAAATTTACTAAAATCGTAAGTAGCAGGATTTAAAAAGGATTAAAAGAAAATTATGTAAAGATTTATATGAATTTTATATAGGAAGCTCCAAATAATTCTTTATGATATCAATAAGAAAATATATTAATATACAAGAATTAAAAATACAAAATACAAGAATTAAAAAAAAATTTCAAATTCAAGAACTTTCATATTTCAACAAGAACTTCTCTTCTCTTTCCAAATAAGTAGATTTTAAAGAAAATGAAAAAAAAAAAAAAAAAAAAAAAAACGGATTTAATCAACTGCATGCACCCAGGATGGAAAAACTTAAATACTCTTTCTGAATAAAACAGAAACTGGAAGCAACAAAACAGAAAGTGGAAATAGATCGCTGGCAGCGTTCATTAAACTTGTTGAAGACTTAATTCTGCTCTATAGATAAATCATAAATTAGAAATTTAAAAAGATGTTTTCTGAACTTTTATTAATATGAAATTCTCCAAATTTAGTTTTCAATTTATGTAATTTGATTAATATTTATTTGTTCATTAAATTTTTTTTTCTTCTCACTCATGTTTGATGTATTATTTAATGTTGTTTTTTATTAAATTTCTAACCGATTTTCTATTATACTTATAAATATTCTTTTCCATGTAAAGAAGCCTATCAACATACGAATATGGAAGAGAAAAAAAACCCATGGGGGACAGAAAAATCATTTTTCTTACAAAAAGAGGGATTTTTTAGCACTTTGTTGGTGTACAAGGAATTTAAACGGTCAAATTTCACACATTTGTTTTCGCATATACCTCTGCTAGAGATGATAAGTTCTTTAATGAGTTTGAAAAGGGAGAAAAATAGGGATAAATTGGGACGCTTACCAAAAATTATACTAATAACAAGTAATATAAAAACAAATTTTTAAAGTCAATTATTTCTTTTTTTTTCACTATTTTGCAGAAAGTTCTTTATAAATAATTTTCATTCATTTTTTTTTAAAGATTATCTGGCGCCATCTATTAGTAGATATATGCAACTTAAATCTAAAAAAAACTAAAATTAATTAATTAAATTTAATTACTGAATTAAGATTTGAAAAAACTGCATTAACATCAAGTGTCATCCACTTCAAGTTAAAAAAATGTATTTGAACTTGAGTGGATGAATAAGAAGTATTTTATGAACGATTGAAAATTTGAACAAGATATATATAGGGAGAGTGTGAGCTAATAGAAGGAATTGAAACAAAAAAAGAACAGCAATCTCGAATTACAGCAAAATAATAAAAGCAAATACATACGATAAAAATAATAAAAGCAAATATATTAGGCTATATTTCAAATTTAATTAAAAACTTTTTGATCATTTAAAATTTAAAAATATAGAATACATTAACAAGAATACTCAAACACGATCGTTTCAAATTTCAAACGTAAAAAATTAAGAACAATAATATCCAGAAAAATAAGCTAAATTAAAATCAGACGATTTTTTATATTATTGCCAATTTATATTACATTATTCTAAAAATTGAACAATATATATTAAATGAATAATAAAAATATTTGATAATAAAAAAGAATAATAATTAATAATTAAATGAATAAAAATAATTAATAATTGAATGAATAAAATAATTAATAATTATTAATTAATTAATTATTAGTTATGAGAAAAAAGAGATTATTAACTAATTATTAATTAATTAATGATGAGCAAATGAGAAGAAAGAGCAGCGTGAATATATAAATATTTCTCCCATATAAAACTAAAATTAATTAATTATATTTAATTAATGAATTAATATTTGAAAACTGTATTAACATCCAGTGTCATCCATTACAAGTTCAAAAAAAAATTATTTGAACTTGAGTGGATGAATAAAATGTATTTTATTAACGTATTGTAAATTATTTAAATGTATTTGAACAAGATATATATAGGGAGAGTGTGAGCTAATAGGAGGAATTTAAAAGGGAATAGCTTTACAGCTGCAGGGAAGGAGAAAACTACGTATAAATTAAAGATTCGATGACATTTAAATATTTTAAGAAAATGATGTAATTTACAAATAATTTAAGATAGGTGTTGTAAAGAAATAAACAAAAAAATTTTATGGCTCACTAGTAAAAAATAATAATATTAAAAAAAAAATTTTGTTTTCTTGCAATGTTTTCTTGTATTCTGTTCATAACAAAAATTTTCAAGTCAATTAAATGTGATAAACACTCTTGTGAAAATAAAATTTTATTAACCTCATCTTTTAAAAAATTATTTCGATAAGATTGCATATGAACAAATTTGTTTTTTATAATATAATAAATACAAATATTGTTTTTAAATTTAATTATTTTATTTTCGCAATGCACACATTTTTTAAAGTTGAAAATTAAATCAGCCGTTAAGATTAGAAAACTGATGTAAAATAGAAAAATCGTATTATACAATAATAAATAGTCAATGTTACTGTGGAAAATGTACAAGTGATCTATTTTAAAATAAGAGATAAAACTTATTCCGTAACATAATGAACAGTGTACGATTATTATTAGAACAAAAAGTTGTTTCCAAAAGCTATTGTTACGAAGATAAGGAGTAGGAGAATTCAATGGCTGGGTCATGTAGAGAGAATGAAGTTAAGCAGGAGGAGCACTCCTTAAGGAAACCTCCCACCAGCGCATCTAGACCCAGAGGGAGACCAAGAATTAAATGAGGAGATCAAGCCGAGAACAAGTTGAAGACACTCAGTATTACTAACTGGAAACAATGGGCAACGAGTCATGTGGAATGGAAAAAATCTTGAACGAAGTCAGGGCCGTTAAAAGGGCTTTAGCATCAATGATGATGATAACTCTTGTGGCTAATGGGGAATATTTTCTTGTTCACAATATATATATATATATATATACATTTTTATTAACATTTCCTTTTGAAAATAGCTAATAAATTCTCAAACGCTTTTAAAGTAATATTATATTTAAAAAAGAAATTTCATTTATCTGTCAAGAAATCATTATTTATTTATTAGTGTTACATATGCATACAAGACCAAGGTCTAATGCTCATTATATTGACATCTCCAAGAGAATAACTAACTTATAACTTGAAAACTATATATATTTTTTAATTATTTGTAAGAAATATTTTTTAATTATTTTTATTTCAGATTTCATAAAAAATTGTTTACAATTATAACCTTCCATGAAGATTCCTTGAAACCGTTAAAAACAACCTTGTATATAAAATAAATATTAGAATCAACAAGGTTCAATTATTTTGCTCAAGTTAAAAATAGTAATATTTCAATATTTGCGAGTATTTAAAACCTCGATTAACTAGCATATTAACAGACATAGCATGACTATTAAAAATTTTCTTATATCCACGGGTAGGTTTGAATGCCTGAAAGATGCCTGTAAATGTTTCTTTGCAGCTTAAATAGTGTGTATGAGGAGAAACAGATCTCCAGGGGAAAAATGATCGCCGATCAAGATGACTTTTCAAAGGCTGTGTGTTTTAATCACTAATCCTGGCGATCCTAATCATGATGAGATAATAAACTTATCAAAATATTTTAGTGTTGTCGGTCCTTGTTAAGTCTACAACGTTTAAATTAAATCGGATCGCTTAAAGTATGACAAAAATCGAGCCCAGTTACATACATACATACATATCTAAAAAAATATTACAGTAATATTAATTTTAGATATTACAGGATTAAATAACTTATAAATGAAGCACATAATTTAAATAAACATGAAAAAAAGTCACAAATTATATTTTCTGGTATATCAAATGTTCAAATACGTTTTGACTTGATTCTGGCAGAATAACAATTCTTCAAGTTAAAATATTTTTAGTAATCTCCAAATCTCTTAAAAGTATCATTTTTTAAAATCAATATAAGGTTCATGTAGTACATTCCAAGTGAAATGAAGAAAAAGAGACCAAATATAATGCCAAAAACAGAAGAAATTCCCAACGTAAAATGGAAAAACAAACGGATTCAGAGTGAATAACATCTTCATTTAAAACTGGTAGTTTTAATCTTCCAACTATAGCTCAACTGAAGATATACAGAGCTTTATAAAGCTTTGTAATTATTCAATATCATCCAAACATTTAACATTAACATTTTTAACATTTTTCCAAGAATAATGTAGAATTATAGAAAATCATAAATGTGTCGTAAATTAGCATTTAGCATCATCGAAATAGTTGATGCTCTTATAAAGTTAAAAAGAAATGGCGCAAAATATTAAAATCTTCAATTATCACATTTGATTGATAATAAATAGTTTTATTTTATTTTAAAACCGTTTCAAAATAATTGAATTAAATTTTTAAAATTTAATTTTAAAAATTAAATCTCTTTAATTTTAAAAATGAATTACATATATTTTTTAATTAATATAAAAATGAAACCTTTTTTATAGAGGAAATACTCAAATTAATTATTTCAAATTAGATTTATTCTCTTCCGAATAGAAAGTTTTAACATTTTTTTTTTTTTTTTTTTTGAAGAAAAACGAGGAAAGTAATTATCACCTTTCGATGTTTTTAATTCAAGACATAAGTAGACAACTTTTTTTCTTGTATCCATGTCTATTTAATTGTGCACATTTTTTTTTTTTTTTGCTAATATGTTAAGACGCAAGAAAAATTATTGATGTAAACATATCTGGTCGTGTTCAGACTCTTTTATGTGATAAATTTTTGCGCTTATCTTTAAATTGCTACCTCCCCATGTCACATAAATCTAAATCTTCCACCACAGTGATTTGCTGTCCTTCTAAAACTAATGATTCTTAATCAGAAAAAAAAAGTAAACAATATTCTGAAGGAGATTCCTTCTATTACCTCGACAAATTCAATTTTGACCTCTCTTAGCGAACTATATTTCACTACCGAGGAAATCAACATTTTTCAGCAAATTGCTTTTTATAATGAAATAATCTATTGCATCTTACAGGAACCAAAAAGACCAGCCGCTCTAGCAGCTATCAATCTGACGTAATAGGTCGATGAATCAATGCCATGCCAAATCTCGTAAAACACTCGTTAAAAAATTTAAGCTTTATCCCTCTCTAGCATGCTAGAAGATCCATTAGAATACACCTACTTCACAAAATCGCTGGAAGACCAACTGATATTAGAGCCATTACTTCTACATGTACATAGCCACCAAAAACATCTCCTCCTTTCTTACTACAAATAAAAGGCAAAACGAAGATATATATCTCTATTGACACTTCCACTCAAATCCTAATAGAAATTGATGACGAAAAATATAACTTCCCCACCTCAAAAAGAAAATTCAAATCATAGCCAAATCCCATACAGAAATGAATTCGTGTTCCTCCAAAACAATTCCGGATCAAACCTCAAGATGAGATCTCTGTACTACAACGGAAGTTCACTCAACTTAAGAATTCCTTTTTCAAATTAAGGAAACTAAAGAACACTGAGCAACTACAGAACCCTATAGGCAGTGACGGATTTAGGTTCGATGACGCTCTAGGCCTAAGTTAATTTGACGCCCTTATATAATAATAATAATAATAATACGAATACGCAAATTTTATAATAAAATAAGATCTTTACTCTCTAAGAACATTCAAAACCAAGAATAAAAGTATTGAGACTCAATACTGAAGAAAAAAATAATAAAGTTAAACGTTAAACTAAAACATTTTTCAAAATATCGTTACTGGAACATGTCGATGCCTGTCAACGAGAGCAGTCTAGCTCTAGCTTCGAGTTTCAGCGTCCGGGATCCTCTCAAAAGTAAACATAAAAAACAAAAACAATGTACGCACTTGAAGTTCAGGGAATTTTGTTGAAATATGATGCTCGTAAAGACCCCAAGCCATTGAGATTGATGTTTAGAGAAAAGATGTTAACAAAATACACTCATGTCCATAAATTAAGGATAATGAAGTTCAGGCAAAGAAAGAGACAGAAGCAAAACAAATTTGACTTATTTGTAAAGTCTATTTATTAAATAAAAGGTAAAGAGCAAAAAAGATGCTATATGTTTGACATAATTAATAAAAATTGCGATTTTTACTCCCTGGAGCAAATTTCAAAAAAGAACCTATTTACAAAAAACAGTATAACATGGTTAGTATGATGGTTAATATGGAGTATGCCTCCCGGACGATGCAATACAGGCCTTACAACGCCTAGGCATGCTTAGTATCAAATTATCAATCTGATCTTGGGGGAATATTACACCACTCATCAAGCAATGCCCTCCGAAGTTCCGGTTAACAGGTGGGAGGGGGTTGACGGGCTGCAATTCGTCGGCTAAGCATATCCCACACATGCTCTATTGGATTCAAGTCCGGTGAGTATACTGGCCAATCCATACGGGTGATATCCTCCAATTGAAGGCATTCGTCTACAATGTTTGCACGGTGAGGACGGGCGTTGTCATCCATAAACAGAAATTCAGCACCCATGGCGCCCCGAAACAAACGTACATGTTGTTCCAGAATGACATCCCGATAGATGTGGCCTGCCATCGTTACACTCTGAACATGCAGGTCAGTTCTGGAACCAAGAATAATTCCTTCCCAAACGAGCCATCCTGCACCACCGTAACGGTGTCGTTCAATGGTGTTCTCTTGGTGGTAACGGGTACCTGGCGCTCCCCATATGAAAGTCCGGCGAGAATCGGACTGCAAACTAAACCTGGACTCGTCGGAAAACATCACACCAGACCACTGTTGCGGTGTCCACAATGCATGCTTTCTACTCCAGGTTAATCGCAGGCGACAGTGAGTTGCGGTAAGTGGAACACATCTGACAGGATTACGAGCATATAGACCAATGTGCTCTAAGCGTCTGTACACGGTCTGTCTTAAAACTGTTGTACCGGTAGCTGAAGAGAGCTGACGAGACAGGTCTGATGCTGTGCTCCGTCTGTTTCTTTTGGCAGTAACTGCTAAATACCGGTCCTCATTCGGCGTTGTAACTCGGGGGTGACCTGTGCTGTAACATCTACTCACATTACCATCATCTTGGAATCGTTGTCAAAGCCTGGAGATGACACTCTTGGCGATTCCAAGTTCCTCGGATACTTCCAGCTGGGTACGTCCACATTCCAGTCGTCCGATAATTCTACCACGTAAAAATCATCCAAATGCTTCCTTTGTGCCATAACTATGCAGTTATTGCACTGAAAGGCTTTCAAAGCGCTTGTGAACAATTTTACTTCTTTGCCACCATTCCTTATATACCCCTCTCTTACACTCGTCATTGTGACGTACTATCCGCGCCATCTGGTGTTTTCCTGTAATTTGCATATTCTTCTTCAAGATGTGTGTGATAATTCTACAGGTGAAAATTTTATTTTAGAGTTCAATTTCTGTGTGATTCTGAATTATCCTCAATTTATGGACATGAGTGTAAATGAAATACTATTCAGCTTTTATCGACACTTTGATCAAATACAAAAATTTATGTCCTTTTATTATATGACTTATTGCTTTAGAACAATTTTTTTCACAGTTTACCTAATAAAAATTTAATTTTGGATTCTATTTCAAAATTATTCTTTGCATTGTTATTAAAAATAATTATCAATTTCTTTTTATTAATCAGATAAATTGACTCATTTAATTTGTGTTTCGAGGCCTATTTCTTTATATTTTTGTGATTTTCCAAGTTCTAGTATAACCTTCTTAAATTGATCATGGAAATCTTTGAAAACGCCTCACATTACGTAAAACTATAAAATTTTTATGCGAGATTAAACAAAAATAATAAAGTTTTTGAGTAACTGGACAAAAGTATAATTAAATATGGTGAATTAATATTTTGTATTATATTGATGAGCAAACAAACGCTACGTTTAGTTTTTTAAGAAAAATTTATGAAAATCTAACGTCAATAGATAAATGATATACTTATCGAAAAGTACTTAAAAAAAAAGTGATATACTTACTTTTTTAGTACCTATTTCTTAGATATTTAAAATTTTACTATTTACATGATTAATTATTTTAAAAAAGTAATTCTACCCTTTAAATACTGACATCTTGAGATTGTCAAAGCAAGAAAAGAAGCATTACAATTCGGTCTTAGAATTGATAAAAACAAAATCGATTTCAAATTTTTTCCGCCTCAAAAATCTTGGCGCCCCTAAAAATTTGCCGCCCTAGGCCCGGGCCTAAGCCTAAATCCGTCACTGCCTATAGGGGAAACCCGCATGGCCTCCTTCATCATCCTTCCTGATAGGAACTGACCAATTCATTTCAATCTTTAAATGCAATTATCCTAAGTATAAAATCAACAATATCAAAGGGACACTTCTTTAAACTAATCACAGACACTTTAAATCAGAGTCTTCAAACTTTCCAGACTTAAGACCATACTGTATACTCCAGTACGTACCAAGGGCCAAAACCGTTTTAATTTTTCTGCCATTATCTATAATTTCTAGACTAGTCGCCGAGTACGCGCTCTGAGCGAGCATACACTTGCTAAATTCTCTAGTTCAATTACTACAATCTCTTTTTAATAATTGGTACAAGTAAAATTGACAATTACATAAATCTAATTAGTATTTTTTTACAAGTGGATACCCCGCGGTTTCATTCGCGTTAATTTAGCTTTTCCATTCCAGAGGGATTTTCAGGATAAAAAATCATATGTTTGATTCCGGATATACACATTCCAAACATCGACATACACACATATGTGATACTCTTTACCCCAACATAACTAGCGAGGGTAACCGCGGGATGTTCACTAGTTTATAATGTTAGTGGGATTCATTTAAATTATTTGTCAGTTGTTATGCTTAAGTTAAATTTTCTGCATATTATGCTTTTTTTGTCATTAATCTTTACCTAGCAAGTAAATAAAAACAGAGTTATTATCATTCTGTTTTTTTTTCCAACTTATTACAGCAACAATAAGCTATTCGCTGTCGCGGGCAGGATTGATGACACTGGCGGGCCGGATTTGGCCCACGGGCCGTAGTTTGGAGACCCCTGCTTTAGATGACTAAAACACTGTCAAGAACACATCGATAAATTAAAGAATTGAATTCAAGATTTTCAATCCCCGAAACACTCTCCTGTCGAAAGTATTAATAAGAGAACTGCTCTTCTACACAAATAGAGAGGAAATTCAAATGAGTCATTTCTTCCAAGAATTTCAACATCCTACGCAACCCAACTATCGAAAACAAAAGTAAAGAACAAATTCTTCTCTTATCAGTTAAAATAAAACTGCCCAGCTAAATAAATTCCTTTACAGCAGGAAATATGTTTTAAAATTGGACAATCCTCTATATACCTGTATTTCGATGGAGAAATATAGATAAAAGAACACTACTCTCCGGTGCCGTCGATGTAACTGCTTCTACTATAACAGAGAAACCTGCTATTTGTAAACCCAATGTGCGGAACAGCAAAACATAGCAGACTGCACTCTTCCGGCTGATTCACCGGAAGAAATACATCAACTGCTCCGGTGATCATATAGCCTACAAGTGCGGATATCCGAAATACCGGCCAAAAAATGGCAAATCCAGCGATGTTCTCACACTACAGCAAAACAATAACCTCCCAAAAAGGAGAGAAGTAAAGTAGTAATGGATGTGCTCAAAAATTAAATTTAATGACTGTTAAAAATAATAGTAAAAAAGAAATTTTTCCTCTAAAAGTTAAGAATCAAGGCATAGTAATAAAAAAAAAAAAAAATAATAGCTAAGAATTATAAAAAATTAAAGTTCACGTACTTGGAAGGAGAAAAGTAATTAATACTAGAAATACTGACTTTATGGCTCATTCTCACCGAGGCGAGAAGCGTTTAAGAAAGCGACAAGAGTTGGTCAATCACTAGCCTCACTGCGTTCACCTGAAATCGGTTTGAAATGCACCGCTTCGCACCAACTTTCAACTCGAAGCGGAACTTCACTAGAGTAATGCTATTTCTGACGTTTCGATGAGAAGAGGTCGAAACACTTTTTTCTTGCCTGTCGCATGTCGCCTCGGTGGAAAGAAGCCGTTAATGTTCAGAGTCTGTGCTCGGTTGTCTGACGGTTACAAGTCCGGAGCTCTGATCTCTGAACTGAGTTCGTCTAGTGGGGTTGCAAACTACGCAAAATCGAAGGTGGGGGGATTAGTATTGAAAGAAAGGAAAAATCATAAAGCTACAAAGTCTGAATATGATCGAGATTATAACTGAAGTTATCTGCAAGTGTAAGAATTTCAACTTTTCTAAAGAACCAAGGAGCGTAGTTAATGCGTAAAAGTGTGTTTGAAGAATAAAAGTGAATGTTTTTGATAAAAGGATATGATTTTGAAAGATGTTTTGAAGAGAATAGCCAGAGAAGAGCATTTCCCTTTGATGAGTCGTGGAGAATAACAGAGATGGGATACGAAATTAATCAAGAATTGCAAACAGAAATTGTGAGCTTATAACTTCATGAACCCTCTATCAAAAGTTTTTGCAATATTTTGAAAGACAATGCCAGGGACTAATTTCTTGGAAAACAATTCAGAAATCCATTTCGTGATTCTGAGTAATTTGTGAGTAGTAGGAAGTTTTGGGGGTAAAATCAAACTGTTGTGGAATCATGATGGAATTTTAGAAAGGTGCGATTTAATCTTTTAATGATGACAAATTCTGAGAACTTATTAATTGTTCATAGGAGAGAGAAAGGCCAATAATTAGTCTAGTTAGAAGGATCATTTCCTGGTTTTAAAATTGGTAGTACAATGGCAATATTCCAGGAATAGGGAAATAAGAAGGAAAAAGTTCGTATCAATTAGTTTATGCAAGTCTTTTTATTGCGGATATCGCTACAGTTTGATGTAGCGAAAAAAAGTTTAGCAAGCCTACTAATAATTTTGAAGTGAAGAATTTTTAACATTTTTTTACCCACACCACAAACGTTTTTGATTTATACTTTAGAAATGTATTGATAAATAATTGAGATCTTATTGTGGGTAACCTAATTTTACAGATATGGATACGGACATACCTGTTACGGGAGTACCTCTGGGGTAAATATACCCCTAAAACCTCAACATAATCATATTATTAAATATTACATTTATGCGTTAAATTTCTATAAAGGTAGGTAAAAATAATAAGCTTTTTAAAAAAATGAATAAAAGGTAAAGAAAATTAATTTTGGAATTAGTTTGCTCATGAAAAATTTTAATAGCAAATTTTACAGCAGTATCAGTGAGTGGATTAGTTAGATCATTAATTTGAATTGATTTTGAAGATTGTTAGGGAAAATTTCTGCTTTATTTTTATCATTAGTGGCAAGAAAGGAGTTAGGAGAAATCAGATTAACAATCTTGTGTTTTTTTTATTTATTTCAACTGATTAATCGCTTTCTAGATAGAACCATTTGAACCAGGAATTTTCCATGAAAATGGTGATGTAAATATGTAGTTTTGGAATGTGGATCCCGAAGTTATCAGGACTTACTGCTCTCTTTATGTTTGCTAGAAAAAGTTTTTATGTTAATAGGAAAAGCCTAATATTTTTATTTAATAGAATTAGAGGAGTTAATAAAGACATTATGAATTGGCTCTGCAATTCTATTGACTTCTACATCAACTGCTAAAGTAGAGTCTAATTCAAATCTTTCATATGGGAGTGAATAATATTATAGAAGTTAGCCCAATCGATGGGGATATTACGGATTAATTCAAGTAGACGATGATTAATAGAGAAGTTTAAGATAACAGCGATATGATCAGAGGAAAGTTCCTAGACTGATTCGATGGTGAATGGAGCATGAAAATTATTAAGTCAATTATGGAAACAGAGACATTTGTAATCCTGGTTGAGAGTTAAAAAGTTTAGTTTAGTTTATCGCTCTACGGTTATTTTTTTGCACTCTTTGGACTAATTAGACTGGAACCTACAATTGAACGTATACCGAACCACTAACAAACATCCACGACACCACCACCAGGATTCGAACCAAAAGCCTGTGGTACTAAAAAGGCTACAGCGCCTGGTTGGAGAAGAAAGAACAGAAATCTCCGATACTGAATGGTGGGCAATCTTGTTAGAGCGTTACCATTCAATTTATAGTTCATACTTAGTGTTGTTATTACTTCATACTTAGTCAGTTATCAATGCACTTGAAAGAATAGAGGTATGGCGTTAAAGTTACCACAAAGAATGGAGGAGCTATTAATGTTTAGAATTTTTTGAGAGATCTCTGTCTCTGATCTCTTTTGAGATTTTCTGTCGCATCAATCCTGCTTATCTTAGTAATAAAGATAAGCAGGATTGATGCGACAGAGAACGTAAACTGAAGCAACAGTAGGATCAGAATTATTATTTTTTTCTTCTTTCTAATGCAGCGGGCAAACACAGACAGCTTGGTCTTGGATGCCTTAAGGCAAGTGCTGCACAGACGTACTCACTTTGCATTACCCAGGGGGCGCGTGTAACTTGAAGATAAGCCACGGACGTGGAGTAACAATGCCCCCGCAACGCTCTACGATCCTATTAGACCGGGACCTACTTTTTGAAAGTGGATTCCGAACCACTACAAACAACCATGGCACCGCCGGGACTCGAACCCGAAACCTGTGGTACCGAGCGCTAGCCACTCGGCCATTCAGGCCCTCAGAAATATTATTAATATTGATATTAATGACCGTGGTTTGGATGTCATAAATTATGAGGAGTGTTAAAAACGTGTGTGATATTATTTTTAATGAACGTAGTTGTTATACCAGAATATCTAGGGAGTTTAAGGATCATCATTTCTATAGAAGTTTTAGTTAAAAAGGAAGGATTAGATTTAGGGATAGATGATTTTCTTGAACAAGAATGATATCCGATATGATTATAAAGTTAATTAGATTATGTAATTTGACAAGCGACCATTTGCATTTCAGAAATACATTTAGTCCAATAACAAGCACAACCATTAAACAAAATTAGACGGCCTATTTTCAAAACATCTTAACACAATATAAAATAAATATATGGACAGTTACACAGTCCAGTCCGTTGGCGTAATGCAGAAACGTAGCGCTTTATCCAACGTCCAAAAGGGCAAGATTATTGGCTTTCGGCCAAGGGTGGAAACATTTCGGAAACGGTTAATTTTTGTGAACTGTTCGAGTGCCGCCGTGGTAAAAGTATACCGTGAATGGCAAAATGGCACTATTCAAAATCAGCGGCGTGGCACATGTGGTGCACCACGGGCTATAGATGACAGAGGCGAGCAAAGGCTATGGAGATGCGTTCGGGCGAATAGACGTGCAAC
>BPLR01010857.1:0-52207 GCA_021605095.1 Caerostris extrusa
TTATTATATTGCTAAAACAAAGAGTAATGCATTCTTGAAAGGCAACTTCCACCCATTTGCTGCAAAGCTTCGCGATATTCCAAAATATAAGTGTTAAAACGTTGGCAAACAAAAAGGTAATAGTGCGGTTTGTTTTCCATAAGCAAATAATATTGTAAATCTCTTATCATTTGAACGTTTCAATTGAAGTCGTTTTTATATATTTTATGAATATGATTTTTATAAGTATGACCTCTATGCATGACTGGGGTGAAGACAACTTAATCAACAACCCTATGATAATAATCAATTCTTCGAATCAATGTTGCACGTTAAATCTGTTGGCAAGTATTGATTCGAGAAAGTGGATACGCGTACTCCCAGATGTATGTCGCATTTGGGAGAATTCGTTTTCAAAGTTGTTAGACAAAAGCATACTGATAACGCAAATATGGTATAGGTTTGTCATTCTAGCTGAAAGACCCCAGGTCAAAGCAATTGGCATTCGAAAAACATCACATTTCTCAAGTTCATATAGAAGGGGAATCATCTATTCTTTTTTTTCATTCACATGACACTTTTTTGCTGAGTAAAAAAGCTCATATTCAGATCGCAGTACAAAAAATTAATGTTAAACTCTCATTATTTATTATGTGAAAATAATTTAAGGTCGTTGAATAATGAGTGGTAAACAATAGATAAATCAGGGCATTACTTTTTTTTTTTTTTTTTTTTTTAATCTTTGTTCAATTTCAGTCCGGTGAATCTTGAAAAGAATTTTGAAAACTCTGAATTATGAAAACCATTAAATTGTTGTATTGTAATTCATCGAAAAAGCAATAAAATTTGCATTAATATTAAAAATAGAGCAGCCAAATTTAAATAGTTTGATCTTTTCTTAAAAAAAGCACCTCTCGAGCTTTCCAACTGAATTTAATTCTCTTACCATGAGACTTACGATGAGACTTCCTTATCGATCATCTCATCACTAATCAAGCTATTTGTTCAATTTAAAATCAATTCACTTTGTTTAAAATAGAGTTTGAATGTTTTTAATTTCTCCATTTGTAATATTTTGATTATGTAAATGATCGTCTGTATGTATTGGAACGAAGCAGAAATAGATAATTTAATCGCGTTGGTCTTCCCCAAAAATTTAATTCTATTTTATTTCAAATATTGCAACATTTACAACTTCTGCTCAATAAAAATATTAATTTATTTTTAAAGATTCTATAGAATTTCATCCAATATGTAGAACTGAAAAAATTATTTTCAATGGTGTCAACGAACCACAAAAAAAAAAAAAATAATAAATAAATAATAATAATAATAACATACATTTCCATACCAGCATGGAAAATTGATTTTTTTTTTTAATAAACAAGAAGTCTGCTTTTGAATTATTAAGCTTTCAGGCTTTGAGATGGGGATATCATTTATTCAAAGTACAGCGTACCGTAAAAAAAAAATCATTGGAAAAAATATGCATATCAACAACACGGTTTTCATTCAAAAGAATAAATTAAGATCTTCCTGGCCTTCTTATAAAACATTTCTCAATGCGCACATTCAAAGCGTTCGTTGGGAGCTTTGAAGATCCGAATATGTAGAATTCTATTGAATTCGGGCATCTTTACCTCTTTTTTATTTATTTATTCTTTTTTAGATTTTTCGCGTGAATCTCCATTCATTCTGAAATAGATATTCATGCCACCCACTTCCAGAGCTGCGCAATACGGGACTTACTACCCACATCCTTCAATTTCAGACAAAGACACCTGAAAAATTCTTTTTGAATTTTCTTTACAAGACATGAATTCTATTTCGTAAGGAGTTGTGAAATATTACATGAAAAATGTTATATATATATATATATTTTCCTTGGAAGAAACAGTCTGATTTTTTTTTATGAAAAAGTTCCCTGAGTTTTTTAGTGTTGCCCACCTGAGCATACGAAGAAATAGAAAAATAATAAAAAATGAATCGAATGATTCGAAGAAATTTTGAGAAGCCATGATGAAATTCCGTATAAAATTTCTTAAAAATGAAATTCAAACTTTCCAGCCTTCTGTTTTGTGTCGGCGGCCGAAATTGAAACTGCAGATTCTCTTCGCGATGCATTTTTTTAAAATGCTCTTACTTCACCGTTGGCTCTAATGATCGCTTCAGATTTTTAATTCGATAACCAAAAGAAAACGTCCGTGCTCCGGGAGAGCTGCCCTCTATTTTCAAAACACCCGGAATTGCAAACTAAATTCTTAACATTTGTGTTTAGTAACCTGTGCAGGATTCAGTTTGCATTTGTTTCTTTTTTTTTTAAAACAAGTAATATATAAAAAAACATTTAAGTCAATTCCAATTTTTTTTCCACTCTGTTGCAGAAAGTCCTTTATAAATAATTTCATTCATTTTTTAAGTTTATCTGGCGCCATCTATGGGTAGATACATGCAACTTAAATCTAAAAAAAACTAAAATTAGTTAATTAAATTTAATGAATGAATTAATATTTGAAAAACTGCATTCACATCAAGTGTCATCAACTACAAGTTCAAAATAAATGCATTTGAACTTGTATGGATGAATAAAAAGGACTTGTATGGAATTGAAAAAGAATCCCTTTTGAGATGCATGTCACAAAAAAAGATTTTAATGTTAAAAAATTATTTCTTCCTTAAAATTTTAACAAAAATTTTTTATTGCATAACTATGTTTCTTGGTGTTTTATAATTTACATAAAAGCGTAATGCAAGCTCAAATTCCTGAATAAATTGTATTTGCTAACTTTCAGCAAAAAAAAAAAAAAAAATCATTTTAATATAACGATTTTTTCTGTAGCAGCGCATCGCAGTCCCTGCTTTCTAGAACACTAGCCGTGCGTAATCTCTATATCGATACTTAGTAGGTCTGATATTTCCGCATTTCTATACCGTACGAAAGCAAAATGCGGAGCAATTTCCTCAAAAAATGCCCCCTTTTGAAGGCCTCAGGGGCACATCTTCTTTAGATGTGTACAAGTGTCACGACCAACGATGATCCAGTGAGGATCCATACTTTTTGTCTTTTCTTTCTTTCTATCGTCTAAATCAAAGACCTATTATATCGTTTCCTTATATTTCATGACCTTCATGCGTTTGCGATATTTTTGCATTTGATATCATGAATAGCGTTTTATTTTTTATCATTTTTGCGCTAATTCCTTGGCTACTTGAAATTCCTTTTCTTTTTCGGTTGCTTATTTGACTAATAATGCTATTTCACTTGATTTGTTTTGTTTTGATACATTTCATTTTTCTAACAATGTCAGTTCTTTTTGCCGACCCGTGTCCCAGGAAAAGAGGATCCTGGGGATTGAGTCCAGCTTGAGTTGCGACTCTTGTTTGGCCAACACATCCCTTTGGCCTCCGCTTCTGATAGACGGGCAGCACACCTCAGTTTCCGGGTGTGTCAATTGGCTCGCAATTGCTAGTCTCTGATGCCTGGAATTTCTTTGGATTCAAGCGAGGGGTCACTTCTCGGGCGCCTCGTTAAGGGTGGAGGTCGTTCCCGGGAGTGGTCCTGACCGTATAGGTCCTGATCAGCACCATTGTGGGAAACTGCTTTCCCTTTGTTGGGCTCCATGGTGGGCGGTGCGATCTGGGACCAGAATATTTCCATTTTTTTTCAATCTCGAAAAGTGTGAATAATTTTTGTCAAATAATTGTTCTTTTTATTAATGACAATAATTATAATTGTAAAAAGTAACTGTTCACATATGTGGCCAAGGGCGTCAAGAGGTTAATGTATTGCAAATACAGCATCTTTGTGTTTAGAGCATTTTAATTTAGTATTTTCATTCTTAGACGTACATTTTTTGTAAGGAAAATAAGATAACAAGTAGGTTTTCAAGTGAGTGCAAAAACCCCACTTTTTTAAATTGTAAATTTAAAAATAAGTACTTGAAAATGTTTTTATAAATGTATGAGTTAAAACCCAAATCATTGAATTCATTTCCCAACTTTTTCTAAATTCATGCATTAATATCGTAGTAAATACTAGAACGAAAGTAAACAGTTGAGAGACTGTTTAAAAAATTCCACTCAAAAAGTCAGAAATGTTTCGGCTCCCACCCCAGCCTTGCCTAAGGCTGTGGCGTTAGAGTAATAGATTTCTTTCTTGAAATACCGCCCTTCAATGGAATATTCCACCGACTGCACCCTGGAGTCGACCTAAACTTGCAGCTTCGGAAGAATCTCGCAGTCGAAAAATTCTTCTAAATGCAACTGGTTGTGCACCGAAAGTGTTCATGTATTAAAAACTCTCGAGCTGTTTTAATGTTTATTTTAAACAAAAACATTTCTACTTTAAAAGGATTGTGTGGTGTTTTTAGAAAATTGTTTACTTTCAAAGCTGGTAGACGGAAGCGGCCTGGTAGACAACACAGTCTCAACCGGAATCGAAACTAGACGAGCCAAAACCTGTTTGTGTCTTGAGCCGGAAACGAGTTAAATGTATACGCATGCAGGATTGAAAATCCCCCTTTTGTGCTCTAGGAGGAGCGGGGGTTTGCTGTGGGTGTTTGTTTGATAGTGTGAGGCAAAATGTTGATGCAGGTCTTCCATGGCGCATCCTCGTTAACTTAAAATAGTCTACACGTCTGCTGCCAGTCATTCGAAAACAACAACTTTTGCACTTTAACAGCAATAAGAATGTATCTGGGCCTAAATGGTCGAGTGGCTAGCTTTCTGGCGCTCGGTACCACAGGTTTCGGGTTCGAGTCCCGGCGGTGCCATGGATGTTTGTAGTAGTTCGGAATCCACTTTGCCGTAGGTCCCGGTCTCATATGACTGTAAGAGATTCACGGAGCAAAAGTCAGACTTCTACCTACGGGTGTTCCTTCACAACAGAAGCTACTTCCTTCCCCTTCAACCATGAGTCCATACAGGTTTGTTGGCTTAGTCTAGATTAGATATCTACCAAGTGGGATAAGTAACAACAACAACAACAGAATGTATTTAAAATGAATGCTCAAAATAGGAAAAATACCAACAAGACTTTTCTTTTATCGCCTATGCAGCACCCTGCCAGTTAGAAAAGTTCTAGGAGGAACATCAAAGGGCCTCGTGCACGTCACCAACAATCCACCGATGACCTTCCGGGAGGAGTTTTAGGAGTAGCTGCCCCCGCATTTGCGTGTCGTATGAGATAAAACACGAAATCTTCTGCGATGTAATCTGACTATCGATGCGAGATGCTTTACACGCATTGTCACAATCGTCATCGTTTTTGAAAGTAGGGACTCCTCCAGTGGATTTGAACCTCAGCCCTCATGCATGCTGGATCGTACACATTGGCCCACACACGGGGCCGTACATTGCAACAGGAGAAATGCGCGGGATCTTGCAAATGCATTTACTTTATATTAACAAATTGCTGTTTGTGATCTGCTACGGCATGACATTTGTGTCGTTTCCTGTTTTTGAGTGACATTCTCTCCTCAGCTGCCGACACTGATTCAATTCCCTCATCTGTTTCGTTCTATTTATTTGCAGAACCACACAGCCGAACACAATTTTTTGAAAGGTAGGGGGGAGATAAAGATAAATCAATTGTGGTCTGTTATGTTTCATATATGTTTCTCTCTCCTTGTAAAATTACCTTATAGGGCTGCTTTGTTGGTTTTGCAAGCGAAGATAGCCGGGTTCGAAGTTTGACAAGTTCAGCCATGGCGAAAGTATCCCTGTCTCTGACATGTAATAAGAACACTTTCCATGCATCAACCATTCTTGATGTTACTCATTTTAATTGTAATAGATGTAGTGTTCTGAGTAAAAGGGCAGTTGACATCCTATTGCATCCTAGATAACGCTGAGCCTTCTCTGTAACTGCCGTTAGAAATCTAATGAAATAGTTTCTAGTGGAGCGCATTTGTTAACACTAGTTTTTCGGTTATCGTTTTCAATAGGAAATTTATATGGACATTTTATAAATTTTTTTATTCTGCGTATTTCTGCTTCTAAGCTTGTCAGCATAGGCCCACTTAGACCGGATTGTCCGTCCGTTGGGTTCGAGGAGGAGCGAAGGAGGGTGCGAACTCCCACATGCCATACTTGGAGGTATTTGATTAAAATTGATATGGCACAATACAATTTCACCCAAATCATTATCAAAAAGATTATTTAAAAAGGGAAAGATTATTAAAAATTATTGAAAAAAGCCATTTCAGCTCTGGGCACTGAGCTAAGGGATGTGCTGTTGTAGCGATAATTACAACAGCTTGCTGACTTCCCAGGACACCGTCCTGTCAATGCAGAAATATACATTTGAAAATGTTCATAGATACTTGATAAGTATTTTTATGAGGAATCCATATATTTAATTTATAAAATAATAACTTTATATTTTTGGTCAACTTAAATTATTTAAAATCAAAAATATTTAAAAACATTATATATAAATACTTTTGTGGAAAAGAGAGACTATCCTGGTGATTTCTTTGAAATCGAGCAAACATAGATTTCAAAGTGTTAAAAAGTTTACTTACCTGGGATCTGAGATTGAATACCAAATGAAATCAGCCCCGAGATCCGAAAGAGAATTATTGGTGCCAATCGCTGCCTATTTGGTCTTAGAAGCCAGTTAAGATCCCACCTGATTAAAGAAGAACTAAAATTTCACTGTACAAAACTCTCATTAGACCAGTATTAACATATGCATCTGAAACATGGTCACTAACAGCAAAGAGAAGAGAAAATGTTGGCAATCTTTTGAAAGAAAAGTGCTACGAACTATTTTGGTGGTATCAATGACAATGAAAATGGGTGAAGAAGATACAAACTTTTTAGAGATATTGCCATTCTAAAATTTATTGAACTGTACAGAATAAGACGGGGCCGGTCATCTCATGAGAATGGAAAGTGACAGAGCTACTTTGAAAGTTTTCAATGCAATCAATCCCTTTTGGACAAAGACCGAGGGGAAGACCGAAAAAAAAGAGGTGGGTCGATTGTTTAGACTCTGATTTCAATGTTATTATTAAGATAAAAAACTGGTGCTCCACAGCCAAGAGGAGAACAGCGTGGCTGAATCTTTTTAAAGAAGGCCAAAGCCCACAATGGGCTGTCGAGCCAGTTATGATGATGATATATAAATACATATTCGATTCTTTTAAGGGAATCGTTTCAATTTTAAAACCCTATTTTTTTTTTTTTTTTTTTTTTTCATTCTTATGAAGTTAACTAACTTTTTTTCTTTAAATCTTTCATTTACGTTAATATCTAAAGGAAAAATTATTCAAATATCGAGAAATTAAAACCAAAAATGTACGTAAACTATATTCACTGTATTGTACGTTAAGTTAAACATTTAAAAAGAATACTAAGTAAATGCGCATTAAATGAAGAGATAGTCTACAATAACTTTATTTTCTTGAAACTTTCACATACGGCAATATTTTAGAAAAATTATTCAAATGTTAAGAAATGAAATCTAATAAGTATCAAAACTCTTTTTTATTAAATAATCCATTCATCCTAAAATGTTCATTGAATTCCGTAAAAATAACCTTCCATGTAATGCCATATGATAGGAATTTGTTTGTTCATTTTAATTTTTATCCCATTTGGCCATTTCTTAGTCCTTAACTCGGACCTAAAAGTTTTGTCAATTGGAACTAGAACTCTTTTTCGAATGCTACTGAACAATTTTAATGGATGAAAGGTTTTTTAATGTAAAATGTCAGTGTTTTTGAAATTAAAGACGTTGAGCTTACTCATTAATTCGTGTTTGTTTGTAATGCACGAATCACTTGGACGACAGGTTAATTCTCGAAACGACAGGAAATATTTTGAAGGCACGCTTTAGAATTTTCCTGCAATAAGAAATGTTTCTTCAAAGAGAGCAGTTCTATAGAAATGCCGTGAATGAACGCGCAGTTTGCGAAGACGTCGTTCATTTCAGGAGATATCCATTCAAAATATCTGAATCAAGATATTCAATTAATAGGAATAATTTAATATTTCGGGACGAATCAAACGATGCAACTTTGCATAGCTATAAAATGGAATGTTTTCTCTTAATGTGAGTGCTTAAAAGTTTATTTAGTATTTTTAGATGTTCAATTAGAGGTTTATTCAAATTTTGATGTTTTCCTTATTAATTAAATTGCTAACTGAGTTTTTTTCATTTATTACCATCCATTCTCCTTATTAACGTTATAATTAAATAATTTATGAATAAATTATTTCTTCTTCTTTTCCCATTTAACATCCAGGGAGGATATTGTATTTGAAATTCCTTTTTATTTGTTTTAATAGTTTTTAAATCTGCTTATATACATTGTGGACTAAATGCCACATATGTCATATTTAGTAAATAACTTTTTTTTATTTTTAGCACAAGTTTATAAAGCAAAAAAGCTCTGTTGATTTAAAATTTATCCTAAATGCCGACGGAATTCTGTGCAGAAATAATCCAGTTATTTTTATTGATTTTGAACATGTCAGTTGAAAAACATCATTCCTTGTTTTGCACATTTTAGTAAATAACTATTTATATATGCGACTAAAAGTAGCATTCTTCCAAACTTAGAGGGTTTAAAAAACTAAAAATTATTTAAATAATACTGAAATCTAGATTTGAGCATGCTTATCAGTATCATTTCACATGCAAAATTTTAACATTATTTGTTCCTTTTCTCTTAATCTCAATACGCGTAACTTCTATATTTAAATCTTGCACTTTTAATATTAAAATTTATTTAAAAGTATTCTTAAAACCTGTCATTATTTCTATGAAGATTTATGAATTTTTTTTTTTTAAAAAATATTACAATCCTATACAAAGAAGTTGGAAATATAATATGTGAGACGCACATGAAAACTCAGCTTCGAACTACTTTCTGAGGCTGGGACTTTTCTTCCATACGACACTCTAGTGCCGAGGCAGTTGGGCCACCCACACACATTCAGGTTCGGCCTATAAAAAATAATAACTTTAATACATTCGTATAAGGTAACAACATCGTATAAAAAATATATATACTATTATAATACCCATGTAGTTATATGTTACATACATATATACATATATATATATATATATATATATATATATATATATATATATATACGTGTGAATGAGTCTCGCGATTAGATTATGTATGTGTGTGTGTGTGTGTGCTTACACGGTATGATCAAAAATCAATATGATGAATTGTATGAATTCATCAATAACTTTTAATAAATAAAAGCAATTATTGTTACTAGCAGTATGTATGTTCTATAAGTGACATCTCAGTAAATGTTCAAAGTTTGAATTTTTATCCTCTTAGAAACTGAGGCGGCGATACATTTTGAACCCAATTGGTGGCAGTGCAACCTCTTGTTCGTCAACAGTTTAATTTCATTACTGCACAACTGTCGCGTTGTACGAAAGATGTTTCGGAATTCTTCGCATTGCGCAACTTCTGTTGGCCGGATAATCTTCACACAGATTTTCCAGGGAAATTCGAGCACCCTAACTGTTCTGTACTCTTTTATTCCGCACGCCTGTTCGTTGCAGAACCCGTTTCTCCAAATTTCACTAAATTCAGAATCATCATCACGAGGGATTTATTTTCTCATTCTGAATTTATTTCAACACGGTCGGTAGCTTAAGACGAAGTCTTGAAAGAACTTTCGACAGCAGAGCTTTCATTCCGCTATCAAGACGAAAAATCGGCGTCTTTCTTTTTTAATATGTAAGTTAATAGGATGAAAATGAGTGCTGAATTATAAAGATATGAAATGAAGAAAAAAGGAATTTATGTACATAAATTTGTCTTTTATCTTTACAGCCTATTCATATGGTGGGTTGATTTTTAGTTCATCGAATTTTTAAAATGTATAAAAAATGCAAATTTTTCTAATTTCTTAAAATAATTTATTCTGTAATTTAAAACTTTTTATGTAAAATAAACTGAGTGCATTTGGTGTCAAATTTTAAAATGAACATGTTTCATTTTCCAGTCACCTTCCGGCTGTATGACACTGACGGAAACGGATTTTTGGACAGCAATGTGGTAATTACTTCAAATTATTTTGTAGTATATTTTTTAGTTGTCATTCATTCTTAACTATTAATAATTAGTAGAAGCCGACACTATGATACATTCAAATCATCCTAGTTCATTTTGATTTTATTCTCTTACAATGAAGCTATATTAGTTTCATGTTCAGTTCAGAAATTCTGTTGGTGGTGCTAAATTTCTCAAGAAAATGTGCTGTAATGGTACACATTTTTTGTACTTGAAATATCTTGTAGCAGAAGCTTCCATATCCATGGAATGCAATTCGACAGGAATATTTTTAATAAAAATTATATCTATTTTTAGTCATTCTATTTCATTGTTTTTATGATTTATACGTTATTTATATAACTTTACGATAGAATTTTGGGCCATGAAAAGTTTTATAATTTTTCCAGTCACGTATCTCAGGATTAGCCACAAAGTGAATTTTCGATGCCTGCGATTGACATACTTTCGACTACATGAATCTCTATTCATGCAGTTGAAATCAAATAGGATAGAGTGTGCATTCATTTTTACGACGTCATGGTAGTTTTCCTTATGATTCTCACAGAGGAGACATTGTTTCTTGGTCTCCATGCCAAATCCAAATCTTTTCAATCCAAACCCAAGATTTAATTCCAAAGATCTAAACAAACAGCATTTTAAGGTTATGAAACTAAATGGACTTCAATAAATATTACTAAAATATGTATCACTTTAGCAAGCCTCAAGAATTCTTTTATTGAATCGTTTCGTCGTCTTGATGGCAAGGATTCACTTGCGTTTTGGGAGTTTCTTTACAGCTTTCTTGATACTTTTTTCAGTGTGAGTCGCAGCGAAGCATATCGTTGACGTTTCTTTGCCGATGTCATTTTTTGTTCGTTCACCTCCAACTAAAATGTATTCACCAATCAGTGGTCTTTCGAAGTATATTAAAACGTTTCGAGAGCAACGAAAGACAGCTGAATCAGAAGAGTTGGAAGATTTAATAGGTTTATTTGTACCACAAGTCAAATTGACAGCACCGCAGAATGTTCAGCCAAACTATTCCCCCTTCCTTGGTAAAACTGTACCATAGCATAAATATATATTTTTCACAATAAATATGCAAATCTATTTCTTCAATTTCTATAATTTACTTTAAAAATTCAAAAACTTCAAATTAAATCTGTTGGGAAAAAATCCAACCAATGGTAGGCCTGATTGTCTCTTTAATTCACCTCCAAACATGCACAAAGAGAATAACATAGTTTTATTTCTGCAATATATAAAAAAGATTTGTTAATATATTAGCGAAGTTTCATGCATAGCGGCGACAAGAATGATAGTTTACTTACATTGCAAGTATATATGTATATATATATATATATATATATATATATATATATGAAATGCCAATCTTTTAACCGTTTGGTTATAAGATCATTTATATGGCAGATACATAACATAAAAGATTCAACATTACACAGGGAAGCTTACTGCATGTGTATTTCAACATCCTGGAAACACGAAACCATGTTTATCAACTCAAATCGCCTGAAATTTACAGCAAAACAGTATATTAAGTCATTTTTCAAACTATCTATCAAATATATACACTGAAGTGACAAAAGTCATGGGATAGCAATATGCAAATTTTCAGATGGCAGTAGCATCGCGTAGAACAGGTATAAATGCGCAGTGCTTTCAGAGCTTTCATTTCTGTTCAAGTTATTCATGTGAAGAGGTTTTGACGTGATGATGACCGCACGACGGGAATTAACAGACTTTGAACGCGGAATGTTAGTTGGAGCTAGACGCATGGGTCATGCCATTTCGGAAATCGTTAGGGAATTCAACATTCCCAGATCCACTGTGTCAAGAGTGTGCCAAGAGTATGAAATTTCAGGCATAACATCCCACCATGGACAGCGCAGTGGTCGACCGCCTGCACTTAACGACCGAGACCTGCGACGTCTGCAAAGAGTCGTAAATTCTAACAGACAAGCAACACTGCGTCAAATAACCGCAGAAATCAATGTGGGACGTACAAGGGACTTGTCTGTTAGAACTGTGCGGAGAAATTTGGCTTTCTTGGCTATTCCAGCAGAAGACCGACTCGAGTGCCTTTACTGACAGAACGACATCGCTTGCAGCGACTCTCGTGGGCACGTGAGCATATCGGTTGGTCCCTAGATGAATGGAAAACCGTGGCCTGGTCCGATGAGTCACGATTTCAGTTGGTAAGAGCTGATGGTAGGGTTCGAGTGTGGCGCAGACCCCACGAAGCCATGGACCCAAACTGTCAGCAAGGCACTGTTCAAGCTGGTGGTGGCTCCGCAATGGTGTGGGCTGTTTTTCATGGCATGGACTTGGTCCTCTGGTGCGACTGGACCGAACATTGACTGGAAATGCTTATGTTCAGCTACTTGGAGATCACTTGCAGCCATTCATGGACTTCATGAACCCAAACAACGATGGGATTTTTATGGATGACAATGCGCCATGTCACTGGGACACAACTGTTCGCGATTGCTTTGAAGAACATTCTGGACAATTCCAACGAATGATCTGGCCACCTAGATCGCCCGACATGAATCCCATCGAGCATTTATGGGACATCATCGAGAGGTCTGTTCGTGCCCAAAATCCTGCACCATCAACGCTTTCACAATTATGGACGTCTATCGATACAGCATGGCTCAATATTCCTGCAGAAGACTTCCAACGACTTGTTGAGTCCATGCCACGTCGAGTTGCTGCACTTCACCGGGCGAAAGGAGGGCCGACACGATATTAAGAGGTATCCCATGACTTTTGTCACTTCAGTGTATATATACATACCCCGATTGTCAGTTATAATCCGCGAGCGAATCGTGCCTTTTCTCTGACATACGCTATTCCAGTTGTCCTCAAACTTTGTTAATTTAAAAGACCCTAATGAGTATACAATTATTTCGCGGAACACAGGATCATAAAAAATGGAGTATTTACAATCTAGATAGAACATATAAAAGAAAAACATTTTAATATTCTTTTATTATATTATAATAAAATTTAAAATGTAGTACATAAATACAAATAGAATTTACTATTTTACTGACTGGGATAAGCTTGCTTTGTTTTGCGAAACTTTAAACTCGATAATAAACGAAACTTTTCTGTTGCCGCTATTTGACAATGTATTTCCTGTTTAGTTTATTTCTGTATTTTGCTTTTTGCACCGGCGTATGTTGAAAACGACTTTTCGTACAAATGTGTTGTAACGAAAGGCATTAAGACTTTTATAGCTTCTGCAGAAATTTGAGGATAATTCTGTGTAAATTTTTAACCAAACAAGTTCTTCTCATTCTTATCTCTATTTTAACATAGAATCTGCTGATAGTTCAACCAGTTGTTCCTGTTTTGTCTGCGATAAATTCTGATTTTTATTGAAATTTTGAAATGAATTTTTAATACAGTCATGGAATTCTTCTTGCTGAGGAAAGCAATCACTGATAGCGGTTCTTAATTGTAAAATATGTTCTTGAATTTTGCCTTAAACATCTTTACACAAATTTATTAAATTTTAGAATAGAAAATCACTTAGATTTTTAAAGCATCGCGTAATATAATTTTTCACATAACATTCCAATAAATCTAATTCTTAAATTAAAGCAATGTTCAGTTTATAATATCGTTCAGTTTAACAATATTATCTTCAAGCCTTGAAGAGATTTATTAAATTCATTTGAAGTTGTAAATATATATGCCAAATATGTTTTTGATATTTTTTTATACTAAATGATGACGATGAAGACAGAAATGAGAATGCCAATATGTGGAGCTATTGCAGTGATTCGTCCTACAGCTCCTTTTTCTCGGCCTAATCAAGATTTCGCGTCGTCAGTGCAAATATGTGAACATAAATCCCAGCCTAGTTCATGTTCTTGCATGTGTGGATTAATAAGTTTTTGAAGATGTCTTCTCCGGTAGTTCTTCCTAATAGTAGTTGACGACAAAAAAGCGCATCTTCTTAGATTGAAGAATTACTGACGTAATGAACCAATACAATTAAAATAGCTAAACCAGCAACTTCTGCAGATTCATCAAATTTCAACGCAAAACAATGCGAAGTATATTTTAATCGAAAACAAAAATTAACGTTCACAGAATTATGCCATTTCTTTCAGTCGCCTTGCCACTGGTCATAGAAAGTGATGTACTATTAAATGAAATTATCTCCAAGTTTGCGAGAAATTAGAGCCATAGGACAAGGCTTTATTAATTTTTCAGCAATAGTACATGCTTCGCCCACACTAGCAATTCGCAATTCGACAACTGATTCAAAAAAGAAGCCCCACATGAAACAGAAAACGCTTTCATTTTGCTTACATTTCTGACATGAAAGTATAACAGTTCTATTATTTAAATATGAATGATTCAACTCCAAATGTCTTTTTAGTTTGGCTGGATTTATACCAAGAATACTGCTCTATACCAAATGAGTTCTATTCCTATTCCAACCGAGAGTGTTTTTTTTTTTTTAAATCTCTTTTAAACCAATTGCTGCCTAATTTGAAATAAATCTTCTAAAAGTTTCTATCAAACAGTATGTTAAGTCATTTTAAAAACAATTTTAAAACATTAAACTTTTTACTTGTTCAATATCTTTGTCGGTGCCACGCCCAGTGTAACGCCAGTTCATTTTCGAGCCAATAACGCTGCTTGTTGAAACAAGCATTTCTTAGTATATTTTGGAAACTTAATTAAAGGATCAAATCCTACTGCGCAGTGTAGAGGACACTTAAGAATTGAGAGTTTCTTTTCTTATATCAAAAGCATAAATACGAATAAAAACACAACTTAATTTTATTAATTGTATATTTAAAATTATTAGCTATTCTTGTGCAAAAAAAAAAAAAAAACTAAGAAAAAAATTGAAACTGCCAATTGTTGTTCTTTTGTTGCCGCCATCTTCAAATACTTCTACAACACGGATCCCGTCGAAAAAGGTTGTTGCACAGATGGCAGTTGCGGGATTTGAAGACCTGTCACTTCTTTTCCTACTTGCAAAACAAAATGCCCGATGGAATGGAAGGATCCATCCTTCAGAAGAATCTCTGTCCCCGTCCTCCTATCCAACGGTCGCTTCTCGTGCCAGCATCAGGCACAGACACACTCCTGTCGAGTTCTGTAAAGGAAGTTCGAAACATGCCAACAAAGCCACCCAAAAGATGAGTGTGCCTGCAGATAGAATTTACAGCCAATAAATTATCATTTAAATTTGATAGATAATCCGGCTTCGATGGACTTTTCAATTCAATCTTCACCCACGCGTGACCTACTATAGTGGCTCTTTTAAATCTATCCCCCCTCCAAAGAAATAATTGCCCATAACATTTTACTTCGGCCATCACTTCTCCAAAGTTAAATAAATAAAGTTCTTCCTTCCTCCGAAGGAAATGAAGCCCCCAAAAGCAATATTTTCGCCTATCTGCGAGGGTATTTACTCCAGGATGAAATATAGGCCGAACCATCATTCCATTCCAGGATGTTTATTGACTCCCAGCTTTCTTCGCCTTTCCGCCAAAGATCCGCCCGAGCCACTAATTCTGCAGGATTCCTCTCCCAACTGAGGTGACTTCGCATTTTATTACACTTGTAGCGATCCATCAATTTGGCGACGGTTTTTTTTTTTTTTTTTTTTCTTCTTTTTTCCTCTTTTTTATCTCCCTCGCCTAATTTCTTCCTGTTGTTTGTTTGTAAAGGCATGGAAAAAGGAAGGTTTTCCCTGACATTCTTTGGCGCCATAAGAAATAGTTTGGGCAATTTTTAGTGCCTCCTAAAAATGTACTTTAGAACATTCTTCAAAACAGTCTCAACTGAAAAATTCATTTAATTTCCAAGCATGAATAGAAACGTAATAGTTGGAACATGTAATTGAGGTACCCTTTATTAATATCTTTTTTTTCTTTCAAAACAACCGCATTATTTTTAAATCAAATATTTAAAATCATGAAATAATTAATATTTTTAACAAGCGCTATTCATAAAGTATAATAATTGTAATTCAACCATTTCTTTTTCATTTATTGTTCTGTAACAATAGACTGAAAATACTAAATACAATCGAAGTAAAAAGAATTGAGAAAGAAAAAGATATAATAAACATTTTAAAAGATATAATACATTATTATATAATACATTTTCCAATATATTCGAAGTTCCTGATTGATATTTTTGCAGGTTTTAAAAAATGAATTAATTTTTACTACTTTTACTTTTTATTTAAAAAATTCAATCTTCTTTTTCCTTAATATTTTAGTTTTGGACTAAGCAAACAATTTCATGTGTTCAAAAAGAAAGAATTTTGTTTAAAGCAGCTAAAAGTTAATAAAAAGGATGTTTTTAAAATAATTTTATATACAGTAGAACCTCTTTAAGTCGAACCTCGATAAGTTGAAACCTCCCAAACTCGAAAACAAATTTTGTTCCCTTCCCTTCCAGCCCCAAAACCTCCATTACTGAAATTTCCACCTCTATATGTCGAAATAATGAGTGAATCCCCACAAGCCATTTTGGTACATATTTTCTCTCCCTAACTCGACAAAAAAAAAAAAAAAAAAAAAAAATTGGACCTCTGTATCTCGAACATTAGCAATGCTTGATTCTACAACCCTACAACTCGATCATTTGAAATCGATCATCCTCTATAGTTCGAAGAAAAATAAGTTACCGACTTTAAGGATTTGCCGACAATGCTCGTCATTGTTTCTTAGAAAAGCAATGTATGAGTATACAAATAGAATAACCAATTCTATGAAACATTCTTATTATAATTCTTATTCTTATAATTCTCAAAATTAGTTAGAGAGAATCTAAACCTATAACTCAAATTATTTAGCTCTTCCTTGAAGTTCGACTTACAGAGGTTCTACTGTACTTAATTTTGCAAACCTATTCACTTCTTCGTTTCATACCCTGTCTCTCGAATATAGAGTATGGTAAACTTTCATCTTTTCATACATGTCTTTAAAACAGATATCAGTATATAGTTCAGAAATAAAGGGATAGAACGATGCCAAAGTCAGAATGTTCTGCATCATTCATTTCTTGAAAGCTCATGTTGAAAGCTTAAAATTAAAAACTATTCAATAAGCTTCTGTATTTAAATATGAAAGAAAAGCATTTAACTTATGAATGAAAATTGGCGTGTATGCTTGTTTTTTTTAAAAAGTTTGTATCGTGTGTAAGTATGATAGTGTCCTATGAAGTCGTCAAAAGGAGAATTAACAAATAAATATGAGATGGAAACATTGAAGGAATATTTACGCAACTCTCCATTTTTTTGTTCTGTGATGAGCATGTATATTATACACATGAACATTAATTTTTCATACATGAATTACACTAATTATGAATTACATGAGCATAAATTTCTCGCTGTTAATTAATTTGCGCAATTATTGTTTATCTTATAGCTAAGTCATTTATTTTATTTTTCACTTAACTAGCTATAAAAAAAAAAAAAAATTACGAGCAAATAAAATTTCAAAAATTATCTTACTCTCCATGATCGCAGTTGTGCAAAATAGTACAGGATTGTACAAAATAGTACAAATTCTCTGAAATCCTCCTCCAGTAAACAGTAGGTAATCCTGTAATCTGAAATTTCTCTTCCTCTTATGGGCAGTAACTAAATATCTCGGTGGCCCAAGACACGGAAAAAGAACAGCTGGCCGTGTCGTCTAAGTGAAATTACTATTTTCTTTTTCTTTTTCCAGTCATTTTCTTTCCTCCTCAATCTGATCTACGACGTCATTACCTCTAACAATGCGGCGTCCAATCTCCCGTCGCTCGAATCTCGGTTTTCTGCCCCCCTCCCCGCAATAAACAAGGGAAGACGCCCCCATCCGCATCTCGTGCAATCGATGCCCCATTGTGTCTACTCGGAACAGAAGAGAGGGAATCTCTCCCTAGTTGCACGCTACTCGGTAGATTTGCTTCTTTCTGGGGAAAATCAAATTGCCATATACAGTAGAACCTCTTTAAGTCGAACCTGGATAAGTCGAAAACCACCACAACTCGAAAATGTTTTTGTTCCCATCGAGCACCAAAACCTCCATGACTCGAAATTTCAACCCCTATATGTCGAAATACACAGTACCAAACAGACACACAGTACAGTATACACAGTACAAATTACCATATACAGTAGAACCTCTTTAAGTCGAACCTGGATAAGTCCAAAACCTCCACAACTCGAAATTTTTTTGTTCCCTTCCCTTCTAACCGCAAAACCTCTATGACTGAAATTTCAACCCTCTATATAATGAGAAATAATATTTTGTCGAAATAATGAGTCAATCCCCACAAGCCATTTTGGTATATATTTTCTCTCCGTAACTCGACAAAAAAAAAAAATTGACATCTGTATCTCGAACATTAGCAATGTTTGATTTTACAATCTTTTTTTACAAATTTTACAACTCGATCATTTGAAACTAATTACATCTATAGCTCGAAGAAAAATAAGTTACAGACTTTTGATTTGCCGACAATGGACGTCATTGTTTCTTAGAAAACAATGTATGAGTATATAGTAAATAGAATAACCAATTCTGTGAAATAGCAAGGAAAAGAATTTTCTGCTCTTTATAGCTTAGATAATGCTATAGATAGAGAACGATCGAATTGTCTAAAGCAAAAAAAAAAAAAAAAATAATAATAATAATAATAACTGACTTTTTAATACATGATATTTTTAATTTTATGATTAATTTCGGAATTATTTTGATTTTTTTTTTTTTTTTTTTTGTAGTACGTAACATAATTTTTTAAGTTGCAAATAAATATGTTTATTACCTGTGTAACTTAAATTTTTATTTATTTTACCTCTCTAACTCAAAATAAGTCAGAAAGGATCAAGAACTCTACAAGTCGAATATTTCCTTACAAAATGCGCGTCAGTCGAAATCCTTCATACGTCGAAAACTCAATAACTCGAATTATTTTGCGTCTGCCTTGAAGTTCGACTTACAGAGGTTCTACTGTATTCCGAATGCAAGCCGATCCGTGTATAAGCCGAGAGTGTGTTTTTCTTTCAAAAAATTTACCCAAGTTCCAAACCCGCATGTATATGAGCCGAAATTAAAATTAAGTAATATAAAAAAAAAAAAAAAAATTTTAAAGTCAATTCCTACTTTTTTTCCACTGTATTGCAGAAAGTCCTTTACAAATAATTTCCATTCATTTTTTAAGTTTATTCTGGCGCCATCTATTGGTAGACATATGCAACTTAAATAAAAAAAAAACTAAAATTAATTAATTAAATTTATTTACTGAATTAATATTTGAAAAACTGTATTAACATCCAGTGTCATCTACTACAAGTTAAAAAAATGTATTTTAACTTGAGTGGATGAATTAAAATTATTTTATGAACGATTGAAAATTTGAACAAGATACATACAGGGAGGGTGTGAGCTAATAGAAGGAATTGAAAAATATGTTCTGTTGGGCGATATATCACTTGCACTCAGCTAATGGAAAAGCTCCTATGTATTTTGCGTAAACAGCGGATTCAAATACAAACCGACCTCCGTAATTTAGCTCAAGAAAAATTTCTAAAAATTCTCAGTTTATGCGCGGAAATGTACGGTATTTTTTAATAGCATTTCTTTTTTTTCTTCAAATGTATGTATTTCAAAAATCAAGACTATTAACCTAAATTGAAACACTTCAAAATAAGGTAAGAGTGTAATTATTAGCGAATTTTTACATACCGTCAGACTAAGACCTTACATTAAACATACTCAATTAAATAAACACATGCAAGAAGAATAAAATTCAGAAATTAAATTTTTACATCATTGTAATAGTGTCAATATTCTATTCAGATTAAATTTTCGAAAGAAAGAAAAAAAAAAATTCATGTTACACAAAGTCGTATTCCTGTCTTTATTAATATGTCTCCGGCAAAAGTTCTTTGAAATAAATTCATTGTAATAACATACATTTAGTTCTTCGAAATTTTTAAAACTCTGCGTAGCTTTTACTGCCTCTAACAACGATTAAAATATTTGCAAATCGCTCCCATACTGATGCACTTAAATTTCGATTCAATGTCAAAGCGGCGATCAATGCGTTTAGCGTGCCTTTCAATTCATTTTGGAGAAAATTCATTGTGAATGAGTTATATTACTATTGGGATAAATGAAAATTTTCTAATAATTTTCATAGAAAAGCTGGGTAATTTCGAAATTTAAAAAAGGAATAAAATAATGTAATGCGATGTAAAATTGTTTCTTAAAATAATATATATGAATTAAATTTCTCAGACAACATGTTGTTGTCGTTAATCATGGTACAACCGGCGGTTTCTTTTAAAGTGTCTCCATCTCATTGGAAATATTACGTTTCAATTGAAGTACATATTTTGTTTCAACATTGTAAGTAACCTTTTCGATGCCTTATTCTATATATCCTCCAGAAAATGAAAATTAAAACAGCACCCAAATAAAAAGCAAATTCGTACTCAAAAATTTCTGTGTTCGAAAATTGTGTCATTCCCCTAAGGACTCAGTTTTGACCACCACGATTCAGTATTTGGACAATTTTAGATAATAAAGATAGAAAATTCGTACGAGAACTGGAGTTGAAGAGGTCTTTTAAAAGCAAGATCCAAAAAACAATAGTTTATCTCATTTGAAGATGTTTGTCGTGCTAAAAATAAAATTCTTATCGAAAAATGAAAATAATTATATTCGTTTCCAACTATAGTGTTGGCTGCTTGCTAACGACTACTTGTGTCAGGATGTAAGATTATATTACAATATTAACATAGAACAATCGCCATGGCCAATAGAGATCGATATTTGTTCATTGCAAGTGTTGAGACCTGTCCAGCGGTTACGCCACCGAGATAAAATCTCAGCAAGATCATCCATGTTCCGCTACGGCCAACAGAAATCGACATGTGTCCATTACAGGAGCTCTTCAAACCCTATATAATTCTGTTACGAGATAAAAATCTGAGCAAAGATCGTTCAAGATCCGCTATGGGAGAAACTCCTACCAGGCAGCCTAACTACCGAAGCGAGAAGGTTGTAAACACATCGTGACAATCGCCGTCGAGTCTCTTCACTTCTGAAAAAAAGTGACTGCAACTGTGCTGACAGCGAATTCGAAGCTCGGCTCTCTGCAGCTCTTTTCTCCCCTCTCTCACTCCTATACATAGGTCTATGTTACACGCTGCCAGTTAGAAATGTAAGGGCAGAACATCGGTGGGCTTCATGTAACCCATCGACTGGTATTGAGAGGAGGACATCGCCTTCCGGGAAGACTAACTTCCCTCCTTTTTGTGTATCGTATGGGAGAATCTCGGAAACTTCCACCAACAACTATCGAAGCGAGATGCTTTTAATCACAGCCATCGATTATCCTCGTTTCTGAAAAGAGTGACTATACAACAATGCCGAACCTCAGGTCTCTCGAACACCCATATTGCCACGAGTCGGGTGAAAAAAAATTGACTCTGCCAAAACAATATCTGCCATATCACGAGTGAAAATTCGTATTTACCTTAGAATAATGCGAGATTGTCCAGAATTAAAATAGTTAATTAATTCGCAGGGATCAGCTCATGGTGTTCCAAAAAAAAAAAAAAAAAAAATAAATAAATAAAATATGAGATACGAATATACTCGGGATGACTCGTAAAGCAGTTTGAACGTTGCAGAATATTTAAAAATATCTACTCATCCAAAATTTCTAATGACACTCATTTCCGTTCATTAAATAAAGAAACCCTCTTCCAAACCATCGCTGCACCAACAGCACTTATTCCATCGGGCGAAGATTCGTGGGGGAAAGACAACCAAGCAAGCAACCTCCTGCTCCAAGAACACTGCGGGTAACAGCTAAGGGGGTGTAGAGAGGAGGGTTCAAGTGGGAAAGATTACAAGTTTCTTCTGATTGGGTTTCCTGCAACCTGTCCCGTCCACTGTCCTCCAAGATTACGGGCCATTGATCATCATCAGGCTCTTGTTGGGTCTAATGCTACGTCTTCCACCCTCAAATCACGCTCCCCATTCACCGAAAGTCTCCTGATGCTTCTCCTTTTTATTTCAAAAGAATGTGACTTGTTAAACAAACGAATGGGCTTTCGTGGGCAACTTTTCTTTAGCAAATCATTAAGAGGGCTCTATTTTATATGTGGGAGGAGATGTTTCAGTTTGAGGTCATTTGTTTTTCAGACTGGAAGATGGTCTCTTTTCATTACTGAATGTCATAGCTTTTAAAATCGTACACTGATAGAAGCGAATATGTTCGCATATGTTGTTTCAAACAGCTTCGAAATAAGTCATTCACCAAAAGATCTGCTGGTATACAGAGTGTCCATAAAGTCTCTTAACAGTTTAAAAATAAAAATATTTAATAAATGTAAGCGTGGTTTGTTTCTGGTGCCACTATGCCTCCGCAAATCATTTCCGCCGCAGCTCCACGCTGATTAGTAGATGGTAGGGCAGCCCTCCGTCCCCCACCCATGAAGAAGCGTTCACTTTGGAACTGTAGAGGTTGGGTTCGAGATATAACAATGGGGAAAAGCAAGATTGCATTTAGAGTGGTTTCCGTGTCAATATATAAATTTATTTTTATTAAACGAGATTCCTAGGTAGGAAAAGAATGTATAATGAATCAATTCAGTGTTTAATGCAAATGTATAAATTTTCTCACCGAATTTTTGAACTCAATGCAAGTACCAGGGATGCTGTTTGACATTAAGAAAGATCGCCCATTATTTTGTTGAAAAATCACGATTCACAATAATTGAAGCGATAAAAATGTCAGGAAAAGATAAACGTCCATAAACGATTCTAAGGATTCAGCTCATATCTACCGAAGTGCCGATTCAATTGGAAAGACTGTCATTTCCAGTAAGATTTGCATTTGGTATCACTGTAAATAAGGCACGAGAGAAGCGTTAAGATAGTGTAGTATTAATTGGAAGGAAAACAAAAATGACAGTCAGTGATAGGTTAATTGTTCTAGAAGGGGAAACCTAAAGAATCTATGTGTTTTTTTTCTTCTAATGCAGCTGACAAATAGGCCGTGATCTTTTTATGCTATAAGGGCTGCACCGATGTTGCTCACTTAGCACTATCCAGGGGGCGCGTGTAACTTGAAAATGAGCCACGGACGCGGAGTAACACTATCTTCGCAACGCTCTACGATCCTGTTAGACCGAGACCTACGGTTTAAAGTGAATTCCGAACAACTACAAACACCCATGGGCAACGCCGGGATTTGAACCGATACCTGTGGTACCGAGCGCCAGAGCGCTAGCCCTCCGAAAGAATCTATGCATCTACTCACTAAATTAAAAGATGGCAAATGTAGTTCGTAATCAAGTTTTGAGCAAACTGTCATCCATGTCGTCTTCCTCCGCTTTAGATGTCCTACGCTGAATACAGCGGATGGCGCATACTTCAAAAACGATATCTAACCAGAGGTTCCGTTTTCTCATTGCACGTTATGTGCGTTACAGTCAGATATTTTTGCAGTAGTAAAGAGAGTGTGAAAAAAAAAAAACCTAGCGAATCATCGAAACAATTTGCACTCGCAGAACGCAGAATTCAGAAACAGAGACAAACGTATCCCTCATCAGCGATGATATAATAGTTTAATGAACGCATTTCTGCACGTTAAACGTAATTTTTTTTTTTTTTCTGTATTCTGTTTCTGAATTCTGCAGGAAGAAGCTTTTTCATTCCGGAAAGAATTCGCTTAGGTAGAAATCTTTCATAATGTTCATTTTTTTCTTTTTGTATAAAACATTTTCTAATTTTATTTTGAATATTCATCTTTTTGTAACTTTTATTATCTCATCATATTTACTATCCTATTTGTATGTTTTCGTTCGTTATTTCATCTATTTTTATTGTATAACAATTGTTTATTTTTTATGTCGTATGTAAAATGTTTCGCATTTTTTTTTTTTATAACCCTCTCATTTTCGGTAGGAAACTATATAGATGTAGCTTGAAGTGAAATGAGATGAGTGTGCCATCGTTTTTAATTTTCTGAGTTTATATATTTTTAATATTTTATTCATGGTTTTAACTTCATTGCAAAAAAATTAGTTTCTAATCGCTTTACTTCGAGTATGATAATAATCAGTAATATTTTGTCACCGGAATAGTGACAGCAAAATCATCGTAAAATATCACAAAATTTTCGACGCATTTCAAGTGAAAAATATGATATATTTTTAAATTTCGACGTAAGAATCTGATCATAAAATTTATTTTTAGTTTATCATTATTTCTATATTGCATTGATATATTTTTCTTAAATTTCCATGTTGAGTGCGGGTAAAATTCATTTTTAATTTTTCCTTTATTATACCTATAACTAACGTTTGATATTAATAAGGATCGATATGTTTATAAATGTCGTGCGTAATCCGCGGTTCTCAATACGTAAATGATGACTCAATTGTAATTTGTCTTATTTTTTTTTTTTTTCAGGAAATGGATTGCATAGTGAATCAAATGATGACCGTTGCTGAATACCTGGGATGGGACGTATCTGAGCTGAAACCCGTAAGCATGAGCATTCTTTTTAAGATAAGCATCTTTAAAAATAAATTATTTCGAAATACATTCTAAAAATTTTTAATAGAGTCATATGCTTTTTAAATAGTGTTCATTTTTTTTATTGTTATTATTTTACATTGATATATTTTTTTTAATTTCTGTATAAGAATCTGGTGATAAAATTAATTTTTAGTTTTTCCGTTATTCCTATTTTAAGTTGATCTATCTTTAAAAAAAAATCCATTATAAGAATCTTTTGATAAAATTTATTTTTGGTTTGTCCATTATATCTATTTTACATATATATATATAAATATATAATTTTCGTGTAAGAATCTAAAATTATAAACTTTATATTAAAAAATATTCTTCTCAACTACAACTGCATAACGTCATCATAAATAACGATATTGAATAATGAATTCTAAGGGGCAGGAATTTAATTTTACGCATATCAAACAAAACCTAGGAAATATTTATAGTGCTTTCTGTGCGCCATTTTTAAACAGGAGCAAGATGAATTATAAATATAATTAAAAAATACTCTTGATTCATTAATACAGTCGATCTAAAAATTTCACAAATGACATAATTTATGGCCTAAAATTCATAAAAAACATTTAAATAATGTACATTAAATTAATTTTTTTAATTTAAAAATATGTTTATCTGCTTACTTGTTTCACATTAATATTTACCTGCTTCATCCAATTTCTTTTAAAATGGCGACATCCGTGTACTGCGTTTATAGCCATTGCAATGTTCATTAAGTGTTGAAGAATTGCAAATAACCATTGCTGAAGTTCTCAGATGAAGTCATGTGGTTGACATATTAAGATAAGCAAAACTACGACAGAAACCATGCGATGGTTATATTAAATGGATTAATAATAACTTTAGAGGGTTATATTATCATATATTAACGATTATAATTCTAACATAATATTAGCAATTTATAATTGGGTTATGTTAAATTGATCCTTAACGTTTCATCGTTGCTCTGGTCCCCAAATCAAGACTCAAGTTTCGTGGGCCAAGCAAGAAAACATTTGGTCCTATTGGAACAGAATCTGCCACCTACGTTAACTTTGCACAATTGAAATGCTTTTTAAAATTATGGAAGTTTATTGATGAGAGTAATTTCAAATATGACTGGGCTTCATCATTTCTTCTTGTTTTTTTGGATGATTGGAGTCAATTTTCAGGTAGAAAGCATATGTGTGCATTGAAAACAAAATAAACAGAAATAAAAGTTCTCCTTTTTTTTTTTTACCTAGCTGCATCATTTTAAAGAACATCTCTTACCAAGTGTGACTTTTCAAACAGCATATTAATTCTGCAACTAAGTTTGAATTAAATTTAATAAGATTTAAACAATCATATTTAAAATATTTTTACTTCAATTTGCTTCAAATGTGAAATGAGACTTTTAGCTGTAAAATTATTTACAGGTGTAGAATTTGATCCTTCTTACTGTAATTCCTAAACAATACCTAGATATACATGTTTAGATGCCATATGTTTTCGTTTTGTACTCATGATATCATATCGTATGAAATGATTATCTACTCATTATCAATCATTCATCAGATATATGTGAAAACAATTTTTTGGAATAGCTCACTAATTTGCTTCGTCATTCATCAGATATCTGTGACTCAGAGAAGGATTCACTATTCAGTACCATTATTTGTCAATTGTTTTGGAAACAGTTTCTGGAAAAGTTCGTTATTCGACATTATCATTCATCACATTTTTAATATTAACTTTATTTCTCTATTGAATGAAAAATAGAGTAAAAGCGTAAGTAAGCTGTAAGTATTTTAACTTTATTGCACTTCCTTCAATACTGCAAACGGCTCTTTTCTCTATTTAGCAATTGTCTCCATTTACTCTGTAACATTGGCAATTCACTCTGACAATAGCCGTTCCTCAAACTGCTGTTTCGCATGCGCCAATTTTATTTCCGTATTTCATTTCACTTCTTACGTTGCAGATCCTTCAAGAAATGATGGTTGAAATCGATTACGATTCCGACGGAACAGTCTCTCTGGAGGAATGGAAGAGGGGAGGTCTGACAACCATACCCCTCCTTGTGCTGCTCGGATTGGACGCTGTAAGTTCAAAAAGATTTTATGTTTGTCCCATAAATCTATGAATCCCGTATTCGGCACCAAAGCCTTCCTTCACTTGCATTCTAGCAGACCGCATATAACATAGAATTCTCAATTCAAATACTGAGAATTAGTTGGGAAATTCTAGAGGTACTCGTTATTTTACATGGAATGGATTTATTTCAGTTCATCAAACCAAACTATTATAATGGAAGTTATATAGGTATTTCCAAAACTAACTTTAGGGTTTTGTATTAAAATAAATGCATTATTCTCTACGAGGAATTAAATGTAATTCATATATTTGTCTACAGTTTCACAAGAAGAATGCATTATGACAATTTTTAGCTGCACACAATATAGATATCGTTTCACAAGGTTAATCCAATCTGAATACAAATTAGAAAAAGTTTTTTCCCCGAACTATTCTCTACTTTATCAAAAGAAAATCGTAGTGAGAATTAAAATTGTATTACATCAAATAATACAATTTGGGATATGAATAATATTTTCATTTTTACCAAGCATTAATTTTTTCACATTGAATATTACTTTTGAATATTAGTTTTAAAATAAATTATCTACAAGTTGGCAAAACTAATTGAGAATTCACAAACATAAGGTGGTTCTGTTATATTAACACAGAAAGTCCCCTTTTCAATGTAAGCAAGAGCTGATGTATTAATGATTCAATATATAACTTTTTTTGTTATTTACTTCGGTGAGTCCCACTTCTGTATACCACGAAGGCGATGAAGGGAAGACCTCTTTTGAGTAACGGACGAGGAACCAAAACATTCCCACCGACAGTCTGACTGTAGATTTAAGTCCCAATCTACTCTCTACATTTCTGAAAGCAGAGACTAAAACGGGCATTATTAGTAGATTTAAACCTGAGCCCTGCTGCCACCTCACCCCTGTACTTAAAGCCCCTTCATGTATACCAAGAACAGCTAACAGGTCTTGAGGAGAGGACGGTGCCATCTGGGAAGAATTTCATAGGTAACTGCTCCCGCCCTTGCATTGTTATATGGGAGAAAATTCGGTAAAACACCCAACAGGAATTCTTACCGTCGGCGCGAGATGATTTATGCGCCTTGTTTTAATCGCCATCAAGTCTCTTCGCTTATGAAAGAAGTGACAACAATAATGTCATCAGTGTATTCCATCCTCAATCCTGCGCAAGTTGCCGTTGACCTACGAGTCAGGCGTTATATGTGATTTATAAATCGTGCGAATTAACCTTCAAAAGCCATATAGCGTTAGCAGTAGGTCTGAATCGGCTTACAGTAGAGATGGAAATTGGAAAAACGTGCGTTAGCGTCTTGCATCGACAATCAGGCTTTCTTTCAGGGAGAATTTTATCCCATAAGAGGCATTAATTCGGTGGAAGTACTTCTAAGCGTCTTCCCTTCAACATGCTTTGGTGGTGGAATCAGGTTATGCACATAAACGGAACTCGATGTGCAAAATAAATTTAAATTTATCTTAGTTTTCTTTAAATGAGCACTTTAAATGAAGACTAAGCACCTCTTTATAATTTTCTCTTTTTTTCTAATATTTATAATTTTAGTACTTTTTTTTTTCCTTTTTATATTAAAGTGATCTATTTATTGAAGTCAGCCTTTCGGTAGATTTGAGTGGCTTCGACCGCTTCTTTATATCGTTGCTTAATAAATAATTTATATTAACTTGTTAAGCACGGTTTGTTTATGGTAGTTAGTAAATAACTTACTTAGTAAATTGAAAGCAAATATTATTAAATAAAAAGGAATTTTTCATTTTACATATTATATTTGCTATTCGGTTCTTAATATGTTTATTGAAAATAAAAAATTGTTGCTTATTACTTTTTATTTTATAAGAGATTGCTTCCATCATTCGCATTTCGCATCCAAATTGTTCATCATGATTAAGTTTTACGAATATTATGTGTTTGATTCTTATTTTAATTACAAATTGTTCTTCATAATTTAATTTTTATTGTAACAGTTCGTTAAGAATATTCTTAGAAAGCATTTTATTCAATTTTAGAAGCGAATGTACATAAGATTTCTAAGATATTCGCTTAAGATACATTACTTATTCTTATTGCATATCTTATTTCCAACCATAAAATTTTTTTCGCCAATTTTTTGTGTAGATACCTGTTACCTTTATATCTGTAAACGATGATTTGCCTCTTATATTAATGAGAATATATTTATGGACTTTTATTTCAAAATTCAATGAAGGTTGTAAATATTGATTAATATTGAGTGCATTATGATCTTTGATACTGAATTACACAAAGATATTTCAAATTTAACTAAAGATAAAAAAAAAAAAAAAAAACTATCAAAAATATTACCGAAGAATTCTTTAATCCTTACTATTTTTAAAGCCGAATTCGGTAAATTTAAGCTCACTTTTCGAAACTATGTCGAATGTGTATGCCATCCCTTTATTAAGGGATGCCATCGAAATCCTAGATGAGGTGGTGGCATTTTAGAATATCATGGGAATACGATTCGCTATTTAAGCCTTCTTGGAAATTACTACAGTGCCTCAATTTACACGATGATAAACTATCGAATTCTAATCTACCGTGAGTAATAGTACATTTCAGAACATTCGAAACTCTCTCCTGGTGGTGAATTAGGGTATTCTCTTACAATGAAGCAGCACTACGCTTTCATTGTCTGCATGGATCTGCTATTTCATGTAAATTACGTAGGGAATAATGGATTTGCTACACTATACACTAGGCTACGCATGTTCTGCTTAATGATTTAAATTAAATCGGATTCCAGACATAATACAATCTTTAATTTTAGATGGGACTGCCAATTCCTGGGCCAATTTTCATTTTTTGACCGTCGCCTTTGAGAAATACAAATCAATCTCGAATCTTTCACCGAGCTTGATTAATTCTTGACAGCTATTCTGTGTTTGAAATTAAAGAAAAATATTTATCATTGCAATTGAATTTTTTTGAATTTCTTCTCATATTTGTTACGATTACAGTTTTTATTTTTATTAATTTTTTTAACGCCAAGAGCGGAGAAAATTTGATGTGATTATAAAAACAGATTAATTCTCATTTTTTCATCATGAGTTACTTGTAGGAATAAAAGTTATCACAGAGTTGAAAAGAATGACAGACAACACAATCTAATTTTTTTTTTATTTCTATTTCTTTACAAAAAAAAAAAAATCATAGTAATGTAATTTAAAAAGACTTACCATGAAAAAAAGGATAACTTTTTTTTTCTTGACTTAGACCAATTTTATGAACACTGGAGCATATACTAATTTCTGTAAAAGGTTGTTAGATGATTGTATTCTGTGTTTACAAAAAAAAAAATACTCTTTTTGAAATTCCAAAATTACAGATTTAAATTTTTGAATTTATTTAAATCAGTTTTTATTAGTCATAAATCTCGTAACAAACCAGATTTAAACAATCATAGTAAGTAAATATTTAAATAACTATTTTATACAAAGACATATCAATTTAAAATTTAATATATTTATTCCATCCATTACTTGTTGTAATATTTATTTTTTGGCTGCATCGAAATGTTTATTTATTGCTTCGTTAATGCTAAACTCAAATTGAATGAAGATTCTTGGGACTAGTTTTAATGATTTCAATTACCAAAATGTATCTAACAAGGCTTCACTTTTAGAAATCGGCAGAAATCCTTAGCAATTTAAAAGCATGTTCATGACTGGTATTCAGACGATTGTCCTTTTCCAGTTTCGCATTGAAAAGGCTCACCAATTAAGATTTAGAAATAGCTATCACTAATTGGATGCATTTTAAAGAATATTTCATACGCAAACGATACAAAGCAACTCTAAATATTAATTCTTGACGTTTGGAAATAACATCTATTTCCTTAAGTCTTTTACAAGCGGATAATTTAGCTTTGAAATTACTTTAAGCGGATTCTGAATTATTTACAATTATCAATGCAAAAAACGTTTTTTGTTCTTATTGAATTCCTTCTTGTTCAAAATAAAAGGGTAGAAGATTGATGAAAAGTAAAAGATGTGATTAAAATTTTTTTTTAAATCAACGAAAATAGAATAAGAAATTAAAGTTTTTAGATAATCTAAAGCCTGAGGTGTAGTTAAAATATTTTGATAAATTTACGATGAAACAAAATGTCCGAGTTAGTTTAAAAAGATAATTTATTATTTGAATCATTAATATTTAATGGTAACTGTAAATTCACGAGATTCGTGTTAATCAATTTTTGCTTTTAGATTCCTCCACTTATGTCGCCTTTTTTATTATGTAGTTTTAAATCCATTATTCAAGAATTTCCATTTGTTAAAATGATTTGTAAACTTGTCTACGTAAAAACAGCCTATGATAGTGAACATAAAATGTGGTGAAACTTATTATTTATATTATATTCCGAATTACAAGTTTGTTATTGAGTATTTTTATATTAAAATAACAAAGTTTTGTCATCCCTCTTCAGTTTTAATAATGCTGTCTTTTATATCATCAATATTAAATAAATATCGTTCTGATGTATTACATCGCCATAAATCTGTAAGAATTCTAAAAAAATTCTTCCCTTAAATATAATAAAAAGTAGTTCAAAGCTGAATGATCCACAAATCATTCACAAAATGTAGGTGAATTTCCCAAAAAAGAATATTCACGCTGCAGAAAAATAACAAAAATAACCTTAACAATCTGAGAATTCGAAACCAATCTCTCACCAAATCTGTAGCGGACACAATAATATTTCATTGGATATCACCGGAAGAGCTTTTCATCAGAGAAAGAAAACACAGATAAAAGCAACAGAATAGTGGATGGGTGGCAAATATGCTCAGGAATTCAGTCATTTGGATAGCATTAAGACTCATGGACTTCCTCCTACTCGTCGAAAAGAAGACATTCTTCTATCCAGATATCTTTCGAATTCTCAACTCCATAGATTTATCCTGACTTCCTCTCCATTACACCTGCAAAATTGGTTGGGACGCATAAAAATTCTTGGATTTAGATATGCGTAAAATATCTAAATCCAAGAATCAAACTACAAATCGCTTTTGGATATAAATAAATTAATAGTTAAAAAAAACTAAAAAACACGCTTTTTAGAGTTAATCAAACTAAAAAGTAAAAAATAATTGTTAACATGTAATAATAATGTTAACAATTATTTTTTTTTTTAGTTTGATTAACTCTAAAAGCGTGTTTTTTAGTGTTTTTAAACGAGGACTGGAACTGTAGTTCTTACAATAATTTAATTGTGAGTAAAACAAAGGCTAAATGAGAATATGTCGAGCCAGCCAGGATTCGAACAGGGAATCTCCTGATCCGTAGTCAGGTGTGTTATTCGCTGTCTCACGTAGGTTTGAATGTCTTGGTACCTTCATTCTACATAGGTTAAATTGCTCTTCATAACTTAAAATGAAATTACTAATCCTGGCGATCCCAATCATGATGAGATAATAATCTTATCAAAATATTTTAGTGTTGTCGGTCCTTGATAAGTCTACATTGTTTAAATTATATCGGATCGCTTAAAGTAGGGCAAAATCTAGCCCAAAGAGTCAGTTACAAACATACAGGTGAAACTAATAAAAGCGTATTAAAAAGTTGTGTCTTACTCTTGGATCTTTGATATGTCAGAAGATACTTATTATGGCAGCATTGATACTTCAATTTCTACGAAAAATCTCGTAACCTTGTAAGCCATGGGGTGCCCCTTTTTTTTTTTCCTGGAGTTATTATTTTTTATTCACTTTTTATTTCAAGAACTAGTTGTACTTTATATTTTCTAATCATCGTTCAACTGCTAAAATATAATGGTCTATTTGATTTGCAGTTTCATTCATTTCTTTTTTTTTTTTTTTTTTTTTTTTCAAATTTTCCCTTCTTATTTAATATATTTTTGGTTGTCGAAAGTACGTGCAACAATTTTATTTAATTTATTCTTTCCAACCTCCATGGCAGCTAAATGGCTTTTAATAATAGGCTGCAATATAAAATTGTCTCTACTGATGAAAGCAAGTTTTTTTTTTTTTCTTTCTTTTTCGAAAACTGAATATTTTGTAGATAAAGTTTTAATAGTAATTTGTAAGCAAATATCAACTTCTGAAATTGAGGTAAAATAATTGTTAACTATCATACAATTTCGTCATGATTCAAGACATTTATTTTGAATTTAATCAAGTAAGTAAAGTTTCTTATATATCAGATATACGGGATTTAGTAAACTACATTGGATCCATTTTTAATGGAATAATGTGTCTTATTTACTTTTTCCTTGAGAAATCTCACGCCAAACAGCATCATTTTCTGAAGGGCGTTATTTATTTATGATAATCGACCAAATACTTCTTGCTAAATGTTTCTTATCAAAAAACAGGATATGAAATTAATTACTCAATGGTTTTAGGTCAATCCAATTTATTGGAAAATGGACTTCTTTAAAAATTAAAAGTTCAGAATCCTATACCCCTTGTGTTACACTACCAAATCATCAAGTAAACAAACAAAATGGCTACCCTCGGCTTACTTGTAACTGTCATAATCATTATGTAAGGCAGGGATGGGCAAACTACGGCCCATCGAAAGGTTTTATCCGGCCCGCGGATAGAATTTTAATTTGCCCGTCAGAGGCAAATTATAAATTATTTATATTTTTAAAAATATGCATATATATATATATATATATATATATATATATATATATATATATTATATATATATCCCTCTTCTTTTCTGTTTTGATTAAATATTTATTCTTTTCCCTTTTTTTTCAAAGGACTGATGATCTTTTTACTTTGTTTATTTTTGTTCTACAAAACATAAATCGACGGAAATAGCAATCACAGACAGCTTTCAATCGGTAAAGTGTTAAAAGCGGAAGTTCTTTGTTAGTTATAGCTGTAGATTGACACCAAAAAGCGTTATCTGTTTCTCGGGACATATGAGAATCCAATATAGCCGATTCACACACAGATTTCAAGATTTCAGTGCCATTCAAACAACATTTTACAAATCCTTATCGAAAGTAAGTTTCCCAAATTTAGTATGTCACGCCCAGAGAATCAGTGCTATGTTTTCTTCATCTTATATATGTGAACAAGTGTTTTCAACTATGAACCTTAGAAACAATTATTTCAGAAGTAGATTGACAGATGAACATTTAGCTTCGTTCCTTAGAATCAGTACATCTCACTTCGAACCTAAATATAAGAAACTTTTAAAAATTAAATCGCAATTTCATTTATCTCATTAACGTATTTAAATTGTAATACTTGTATATTGCTTTTAAAATTTTAGAAAAATTTATCTTGGCCGCCAAACTTTTTTTTTTTTTTTGTCGATTTTTGGCCCCCGACGAATGAAAAAGTTTGCCCATCCCTGATTCCCTGTGTTCAACTATTGCAACCCTAAAATAATTTGAGGGGATGTATTTGTTGCAACATTGGCGATTCCCTGGGGGTACTTGACTTAAACGAATAAAAATATTTTAATTAGATAATTGTTGCGCTAGATTAGTAGCGTAGCTCGAAGAATGCTGTGAAATCTATCTGTCTGAATGTTGCGGTAAAATAATTCTTTGCAGAATGTGAAAGACGACGGGAACCATGTTTGGCGGCTGAAGCACTTCAACAGACCTGCCTACTGCAACCTCTGCCTGAACATGCTGGTTGGATTGGGGAAAAAAGGTCTTTGCTGCATCTGTAAGTCGTTTTTTTTTTTTTTTTTTTTTTTATCCTTTCTATTTAAACATTGAACAGAATGCAAATGTGCTTCATCTTCGAACTGTGCCCAAGAAAAGACGATATGGTACGGAATGCGTCACAATTCTTAGTTTTCAATGAGAAATGACGTTTCATTCTACTCTGTATTATGAAATACAAAGTACAATGTAACGTCATTATTCAGAAATTATTTCTGTTGCTTCACTGCTTCTCAGTATGGGTCGATTCGCAGCACTTGAATAATTATACGGGATTAATTTTATGGATGTTCATCACATATTTTATTTCGCCAAATAGTAGAATTCTATAGGATGCATGCAGCTAAGAATTTTATATTTTAGTAATTTATCAATTGAAATTTTGTTTATTTGTGCGTCATTGTTTCTTTGAGTGTCCTATTGCATTTGCTATGTTTTTTTTTACGTAATTAAATGAAATCAATAACTCTTGTAAATAAAGGAGGAACATTGGCGTTACTAATTGACGCCCCCCCAAGTAATAATGGATCAATCCGACAAATTGCCCATAGTCCGTTTAAGAATATGATTTACCCCGACTTTAGAATCCTGAAAAGAATAAAAAATACTTGGTTAAATGTTGTCTTCGATTTACTTATCTTGACTGTCAGCCCATTTTTAACAAGATAAACAAGAATTCTTCAACGCAGGACGCCCTAAGGAAATTCGATTGACATTTCCCCGGCTCTTTTTTAAAAATGGCCTGTTTTTCTCATTGGTTCAGATGAAATGTTTTTCTCAAATTATACATTGGGTACCATCTATAGAAAAATGTTTGTCTTGTGTGATACAATATATAGGTGTTAATCTGAATTCGGTAGCCAATAAAGAAATTTTTATAAAGAATTTTGCCAATGCCAAATAAAAATATCTACCTTGCCAGGAAAACCAGTGTTCTAGTGAACTGTATACTGAAAACATTCAACTGAATTGTATAGTGAAAAAAATCGTTTGACAAATAAAATTGTTTATCTTATTAAAACAGGATATTTAATTTATTTCTCTTTGAATTTATTGATCGACACTATTTCAATACAAGGCAGGACATTGCACTGAAACTCTGATCCCTCTTTGATTTCTTCACATGTGGGCTTTTAAAATTATAGTTTACGATCGCTTAAGTTTCTATTAAATAACAAATACAAGGGGAAAAACAGCAAGAGATGCGCGGATCAATCCATCTCAAAAATTAAATCGCTCACTGTGTTTGAGATGCCGGCATTCACTCCTTCCAATCACCCTTGTCACCCACAGATCTTCATGAATCTTACTAATAATAATAAAAAAAAAAAAAGCAATTCCTCCGCTTTGCAGATGGCAATTTAATGCATTAGATGAATTTTTTTAGAAAAATGCATTGTTTTTATGCATTGTTAAAAACATAATTAATAATTTGTTTAAATTCTGTTTTATTTATCTTGTTATTGAAATTCAAGCATAAATTGACTCATTTGGATTCTGATTCATCAACAGAGCTCTTAAGGTCACCCTGTATTACATCGCTGCTATTATCACTAAAGATATGTTCGTTTGATAACTTTTGAAGAAAACGTATCGGGCAGTAAATCAAAAACGTCACAATCCATGGATGGACGTTCGTGAGTGGTTCGGAATCCACGTTAATCTGTCTAATGAGCCTGAGGTGAGCACAAAATGGCCGTAGAGCGGCAATCGTCCATCTTTCGGGTACTGGAGGACACCCAGTAGAATGCATAGAGCAGCAATTGAATAGAGCGCGCATCGGAGTTGCTGCTAATAGAGTTTGAGACAAACATATTCATCACGTGACTTTTGTAGTTTAACATATCATGATAATTCGGCGATTTTTGTCAACAATCTTTACTGTCGGCTATTCTATGCTGCTGATGCGAAGAGAGAAAAAAAAGTCCTACAACGATTTTGAAAAAGAAATAGTTCATTTTTTGAGCTGATAATAAATGTAAATTTAATTTTTCTAAATATTTAGCACTTATATATTTTATTAATACATTTTTTTTATCATATTTCCCCATTAAAACGATTCAAAAATAAAATATTCGTTGATACGAATTTTTTTGTAATGTTTTGTAATATTTCGTAAAAAATTATCAGAGTTGTAAACAAAGTAACATTTCTTGCCTCCTTTTATCTTTAGTGAGGGCATAGTTTAGTTAAATAAATACATAAATTAAGAATTTTTAGGAACAGCTTCGTAACGTGTTTACTCTTTCTAAATAAATGCTTGCGAGAAAAAGACGCCAAGCGCGATGCAGAGCCAACGCTAGTACGAAAATTACAGTCTGCCCACCTTTTGGTCCTTTAGAATGATGGGCTATTTTATCACCTCTCCCTGGTCTAATGTCTATAAAACAACATGAAATGGCGACAGAAAGACTGACTGTTGCGAGATCACGAGAGAACTCGTATTTCCTTACAGCACGCACTACACCCCAAAAGAAGGTCCAGAATAAGAATTAGAAGCATTTTTAGTCCAGAATTAAATATTAATTTCCGCATGAGAGAATTCGTGGTATTTCAAAAAGTTTTTAAATAATCTGTTAAAAAATTTAACCCTGCTCCTCAAAAGGATCCTAATTGTACCGATAGCTTTAGCTTTTTCGATCTCTTGCAGCATTAATTGTTCTCAAGCAAGAGATGTTTTTCCTAAATTCTAATTATCTTTATTTTTATTTTCTTTCATTTTTACTCAGCAATTTAAGCAACTTCATTTTGTGCAAATATTTTAACTATTTCAAGATGCGAAGGTTTTCGTGGTTCTTAAAACCACCTTGGAACTCCATAACCGGTACGCCCGTTGCCCTCAAAATGTCCCTTAACTTTGAGAAAAAAAATAGCCTCAGCGATGATAGTGTTCATTTCAGTATTAAAGATTTTGCATGATAAAGTCAGAAATATTAATGATCAGCCGTTATTTTACACATTTTCAAGTTTATATTGCTTTTTTACATGTTTACAGTATATTTACAGTTCGTTGTCTTTTCGTAACAATGTGAATGTTTTTTTATTTTCAGTCTGCAAGTACACTGTTCACGAGCGGTGCGTGCAGAGAGCCCCGGCCTCCTGCATCAGCACCTACGTCAAATCGAAGAAGACGTCTCACGTGAGTGCTTTTTCCGCTAACAATGAAATTTATTCCATTTTATTTAAAGATGAGTTTCCTTCAAATGGATCGTGGCGGGAGGGTGCCCCTGGATGGGTTGGGCGATGTACGTCGGGAGTTTTTACTCCTGGTAGGGCCACCCAAGGCGTGAAGGCCACCCTATTATATCCAGCTAAAGTGTAGCAGTCAGACTTCAGCCCTTGGGGTTCCCCCCCAAATTGAAGCTGCTTCTTGCCCTTTTGCCAGACGAGAAGACATTTACCCTTTGTCATTGTTCGGCCCTCGCGTCTCCCTCTCATCTCATCAATTGTATTGGTGCCTCTGTGAGGCAACTGTTGAATGAGGGGAAGATCTATTGATGCAGCATGATCTACTGGAGTTGGTTTAGGATTCTAAATCAAGGGGATAAGCAACAACAACAACCTCCAAACGGTTACTTTTATCATTGAAGTGGGCTGTGTTTGGCTATTTTCACCGAATCGGATGAGATTGGTTTAGGGTCTTACAAATTCCGCTTCTTATGCTGATTGGCTACTAATAGCCGTTACCTCAAACAAGTTATGAATGAATCGAATTGGGCTGCTACATATTTTATTTGTTTGTTTATAAGGCAAGCCATTTTTTGTAAGCATTTGTAAGAATAAACATCATTATCGCTGCTTATAATAGTTAAAAGTAGATCTCAACAAATAATTAATCTATCAAGATCGACAAATAATGTCCTACTTACCTATCATTTCATTTTTCTTTCGAAAGTGAAAAAGAAATCTCTTCAGTATTAACAAAAAAACATTTCCAAAAAGGAAACTATAAAATTATAAGTATCGGCTTATAATATGCCTGATATTTTTAGATCTTTTTCCAAGCAATAACTAAGTCATTAATTAATATGTATAAGAAGAGGAACAAAAAACAAATCATGCATTCAGTAAAAGAAATGAATGCTAGATGCAAAAATACAACTTTGACACCCAACAGACCAAATGTAATTACAGACGTGTAAATAAAAAAAAATACTTTGTGTACTTTTCAGTAAAAAAAAAAAAATAATAAAATCAAAAACAATAAAGAAAAGAGATATGAACTAACCTAACATGATTCTTCTGATAATAGGAAGACTATATTCACTTTTTCGAACAGGAAAAAAAGGTTATTTAATCTGTTAAATTAGTTTTAAAGCAGTCATTAACATATATATACATAATTAAGATAATTGTCTTCCTGTGTCACTTCTTAATGCAAGTAGTTCTGTTAGAACTTTCAGCTCTATAGAACGTAAATTGTATAAGTTCCAGCGCTTTTACCATTTCAATCGGCCCTAGTGGAATAGAACGCGTGACATCTTTTTTACAGAAGGCCGCTGCACAGCTCCTGCCAGCCGCGTGAGGCAAATTTCCTCTGTTCGGGTCAAGTCGCGCGCCGTTTCAGCTCATGCCGCTCGCAAATGCGAAAGTCTTCTCTTCTTCACTCTTCGGTGGGCTGTTCACTTTCAAAGTAAATTTCTCTATTTCCACCCACAAAGTTCTTTGCATTATCAGAATAAACTCAAATATATATGCATTATGTATTATCAAAACAAATAAATAAGCATTTAAAAAAAAAATCATAGAAATCTACTCTGGAAACATTAAATGGATAATTCAAGGTAACCCTATCTCTTGGTAAACTATCCATTAATTGTGTTGTCACTATAAGTTTTACTTTAAAGCAAATGACACGTTTATGCAATATTTTTCTACAAGTAGATTTTCCACCTACAGGCTAGAATTTCTCACGTGCAAGACTCAAAGTGCAGATACTTCCACAGGAAAATACTTTATATGGTAATAAGAAACTAACATCTCTAAATAAAAATGCATGATTTTTAGGCAAAATTATAGGGTGTTTTTGATCAAAACTATATTCTGATTACTGAAACATCCACCTACTCTTAAGATTCCATCGGAATCCATAAAAGCATTTAAACATTTTAATTTACTCTTTGCCATAACCTTCATCTTTCAACAGATTTTTAATCCCACGGCAAAAACTTTTCCGCTTGAATAGATTTTATCAAAAATAAAAAAAAATAAAAAATATCTCAGCATTATTCAATTTTGATACTTCAATTGGACCATAAAATTTTAAATGACCAACAATTGATCTTTTTAATAAATTTAACTATGCAACTTAAGATACATAAAACTTTCACATAATTATTACTTAAACTCAGTAATTGATTTACAAGGTTCACAAATACTTGCAATACAAACATTTGTTCTCACCAACTCAGAATGAATCTCTCAGTTCAGAAAAGTCTTGTTTATCAGGAATCTGGATCGTTGATCAGGATACTGTTTACTAGCCAGGAACTCTGGTCCGTTTCACCACAATTCACTGTTTACGATTCTGTGAGGATCCATTCCTCGCCAAATAAGCTCAGCAGGGATCTGGCCTGATCTAGTATGTTGCCACTAAAAATCAGACGACAGTCGGTGAATTGTAGCCACTATTTGAGCGTACTTTTTAAGCCAAGAAAGAACAATCATTGACTCACTCCATTAGAATGCTTCAGATGTCTTAAGGCAATGAGCGTTATTTTCATTAATTTCACTAACGAGGTAGCAGCGCAAAGTTCACGTCTCAGGATGGTTTTGATTGGGGCAACTCTCGACTTACTAGTTATTAATTTTATCACTGAGTTAATGGATTGACAATAAACTGCAACTCCATAATCGTGTTCCGAAGTGTCAGAAAACCCATGAATCTCCATATTCACAGCGCAATACATCTTGTAATTATTATCGTATTCACACTCTCAATGTTTCTCAGGAACTGGTGCCATTCTCTTCTTTCTGGACCCAAGACCAAATCTGCCCAATCTATGTTAAGACGTCATATTCGTTGCATGAAGACCTTTGCTTACGACTCCACTAGACTCAAAAGTCTCAAGGGATGAAATAGTATCCCTATAATCGACAAGATGCCACTTCACTTAGTGTAAGAATCAGCAGTTCTGCCTTGCATTGGAAGAATTCTAATGAACTCCAGGATACTCTGAGCGTCTTCGTTTCAGTTAGCTTGGCAAAATCATAGTTCTTTCGCTTAATAGAATATTTAAGGATGGTTTCAAACCATTTATGCAGTGTCATTTGATGTATGGCAATAAGTTTATGCTGCAATTATTTAACCTCTTCCAAAGTTGTAGCATCGCTCAGTACGTGTCTTCCGTGTAAAAGTCGTTTCTTGTGACAGCGCAGTCATCGGGAAGTTTTTCATCCCTTGCTAATTGTCTCGAGAGTACGCCGTGTGAAAGACGCACTAACAGTTTCATAAGTAACCGTGACTAAGTTTTTGGTGGCCATGTTCACCGTTTTTCCACAATATTATCTTAAGCTCATGTAACTCAGATCAATCAAAATCATACTTTCCATTAAAGTGCAAACATAAGTCCGAAATCTCGTCAAGATTGTAAATATATCATTTTGTATCGCGCCTCCGTTATACTGTGTATTGTTTCAGGGAAACAATTAAAAACTACTTGCAATTTCGTGCTTTCCTTCTCGGGCCGGCGAACAACATGATTGTTGTTGTTGTTATCGTGTCCATGGATTTAAAATATTATTATTAAAGTTAGATCAAGTCAAAGTTTTCATGATAGCAATGGCAAGCAATGGCGCCGCTCTTAAATTGGCCTCGATTGGCACCCTACCCAATTGCAAAACATGGGGAGTGAGTGCTGGCACTCTAGAATGTGCTTAGGTGTTAGGAAAGCATTGAGGATTGATTAATTGCATAATAAGAAGTACTTCTCTCAGTAACTTCCTTCGTGTGGCCCAGTCCCATAAATTCTCTGTATAGTTTTAAATATTGTTGATTGCGACAATCTAGTCCACATTGATATTTGTCTTTTGATATCTGTTTAGAATTACCTAAGCAAGATTGGTCCTCTTTAAGTTGTATTTATACCAATGCGTTTTCACAAGATATTTCTCACATATAGAATTTTGACTATCATTTTTTATTCTAATTCCTCGAACCCTTCTAATTTCCAAAATTCTCTGAATGTTTCATTTAGATCTACTCTAATCATTCCGCAATCTCGCTAGCTGATTAATTCTTCCACTAACTACAAACCCAAATACTGTTTGTAAGTTTGGGTTTGTAACTTCAATTTGCTCGAGTCTCAATAGTTCGGAGAATAAATTGGCTCCTAACCGCAAATCTGGGATATTAAAGTCGCTATTTGATACTTTTACAATATTTAAGACATCACTCTTAATATCTAGAAACTTATGTTGGATAATTTCACAAAACTTATTAGCGACTTTCGTTATTAGCGATCATTACAGTAACTCTAGTAATTACCATACTCGAGTCATTTAGGCAATTTTTTCAGGCGTATTTATCCTTTTTTAAAGCTCTAATTAATTACCTTAAGCATGCGACACATTTAAATCAAGCTATATACATCTTTAAAGTTTCGGTTCTCTCGGATAGGGCATTGAATTCGGGACAAGAGTGTAGTGCATGATTCCCTTTACACAAAACGCACTTAAAACTATAACTCAGACAAAAACACATTCTGACCCGTATCAAGAATTTTGAAATTTATTATGCAAAACTTTTTGTCTACATTTAAACTTCTCGGATTCCTGTCGCTGCCGCTTCTAGATTTCTTAATGGACAAAAAGATATTGCACTCACGGTCTGGTTCTTGGGGTTTAAAATAAGATTCTCCCTGCTTTGTTCCCGTGGGATTAATTATTCTTTATCGAAGGATATGAAAAATTTATCTGATGCAATTGAATTACACAGGGATTTAAAGGTGTCAGCAGTCCTCAACTGGCAGTTACAGTCAAAGACCGCACAAAGTATAGTCTCAAGGCAAACTGCATATTATTTTCAGAAACTGATTTTACTACCTTACGAAAATATTCAAACATTCCTGAGGGAATAAGTGAAAACATGGATAGTAAAAGTTTTCCTGAGAGAATAAGTGAAATGATTCTTGTTCGTCAATACCGGTATACATAGATTACCGGATTTCTATATCATCCACACTAATAGTTTTTGAGTTAGCCGATGTTTCCTTCCATAAGTTCTCTAATTCTAGTTCTTTTTCTAATTGTTTAAACTGCCCCACCTCTGTATTCGGAATAGCTTTTATTTCATCGTTTACAATTTACTTTGTTTCTCTTTCGTTTCCGCTTCCACGGATTCCTTGACAGATTAACGTTGTCAGTCTTAAAAAACCTCACTTTTCTGAATTAAATTTCTACCATCTTATTATCCCTTTCCACAGTTAAGCCCAAATTCAACTTTATTAACAGTTTGAAAGAACAAATTAATTCAGACTGCCATCCTCTCAAGACTCGCTGGAGAAAATCGCACCTTATTCTGCTTCAATTCAATCCTCGAACCAAACTCCACAAAAATCTGATCCAACTCCCGATTTGAAGTGACCATGTTATTTTTCAGTTCTGCATTAAAAAATACTCGCGCATATACACAATGGATTGTGTCACTCCAGCTCTTTATTTTTAATCAAAGATGATTCGAACAATCATTTTGAGGTCCGTAGATGTAAGGGAGATCCTGTATTTTCTTTAACTGATCACTCGGGGTGTAAACAACTGAAACATCTAAATAATCTAAACATCTAAACAACTAAACATCTAAATTTCAAGCTGGTCCTTTTTGATCCTCATATCAGACGTTAACTTATGATTTTAATTTTTAATATTTCTATTGTTTATTTTTTAACGCAAAGAAAAATTAAAAAAAAAGTTATGAGTATTGCAGCTCACTTTTATTCAATTCCTATTATTAGCTCACACTCTCCCTATATATATCTTGTTCAAATTTTCAATCGTTCATGAAATACTTTTTATTCATCCACTCAAGTTCAAATACTTTTTTTGAAACTTGTAGTGGAGGACAATGGATATTAATACAGTTTTTCAAATATTAATTCAGTAATTAAATTAAATTTAATTTTAGTTTTTTTTAGATTTAAGTTGCATGTATCTAATAATAGATGGCGCCAGAGAAAAGAGGAAAATTTAAACTTTATTTGTAAAGGACTTTCCTCAATGCAAGGAAAAAAAGTAGGAATTGACTTTAAAAAGTTTTTGTATTACTTGTTCGATTTTTTACGCATTTCTCAAAAGGATTTATTATATTCATGAAGTAGAGTAATAATTCTAAACTTGTTTTTCATATTTTTTTCCCACGTCGTTTGTGGAAAAGGGGAAGGGGGTCGTCGAAAGAATTTAACCCCGTAAAATAAACTAAAGTATTGAAGAAACACGGCTCAAATGTGAGCTTTCTTTAGGGGATATAACGAAAAAAAAAAAAAAAAAGGAACGAAAATATAGTGATTTCGATTAATGATAGGGGCAGCCTATTGCTTTTTTTTTTTTTTTTTTGTTTCTGTCTTCACCAAAGATGTTCAGTATTTTTTTTTTCTCTCTCCTTTAGTTGATTGGGAATTATTATTTTATTTTTTTCTTCCAGACTCTCACCCACCATTGGACAGAAGGAAATTGCACGGGGAAGTGCAGCAAATGCAAAAAACCGATCAAGTCGTACAACGGCATTACTGGTCTTCACTGTCGCTGGTGCCACATGACTGTATGTCATATTGTTTGTTATTTTTTTTATATTAAATGTGTCTTTTTGACAATTTAACGGACCTCTTTTTTCTCTAAACAGGATTGCCTTGCGTATTTTTCTATATTATAATATATATATTTTTTTAATATACTACAACTTGTAAAAAAATCAATTTATAGTAATCTTTAAAAAAAAAAAAATTGAAACTACATTTTAATACGCGATATCTATTAGTTGTAAAAAGGTATAATCATTCTAATTCACATTTTTGCATGGATTTTTTTTTTTTTCCTTTAAAATTTTAGTGAAAGAACGGCAATTCTCGCGTTTAAACAGACATTCGATTTTATATCCATTCCATTTTCTTTGCTGTTGAAGACTTTTGAACTTTATTTTCATCTAAGAGATGTTATAAAAATACGTTGAATTCCTGTGGATTTTTCAAGTAACATAAATATTAAAAAAAAAAAAATTTGAGTTTTATTTGTAATTTCATTTCTTCAAATTTTCTGGTGAGGTTCCACACATTTTTTTAGAAAATACTAAACACCTTGAAATTTTCTAAAAGAAAGAAAAGCAGTTTTATATTAATTCCGTTCATTTTTCATTAATTTTTTTCCGTTTGTTTTTAATTCTTTTTATTCTAATTATTGTTATTTCTAATTTATTTATTGCTTATTATTATATTAATTTTTATTCTAATACTTATTATTAAAACCTTTAATATTTTCTTTAAATTATGCAACAGATGTTCCAAAATAAGATGTCACTCTCAACATTTTTCTTCTTGTTTTAAAAAACTTCTATAATCAAGAGTTCAAATAAAAATTAATTTCAAATATATATATATATATATATATATATATATATATATAATATATAGCTAAACATTCTAAGAGAAAATTTCAAAAAACAAATTTTCTATCAAATTTGTTTGGTAAGAAAAATTATCCTCTATTATTTCGATTGTAAAAAGAAAGGAACAACATTTTGATAAATATGCGAACACCTTTATGTATTTTTCTTTTCTTTTATAAAATTTCAACGAGTAAATTGAAAGCCAGCGATTAATACATATGACAATTTTTAAAAAGCATTTCCGTTGGAGTCACTTGTTCTCACAGCGATGAAAACTATCTTCAGTGACTAATATGAAAAAAAGAACATGCTTCGCCGGAAGTATATGCAGTTTTGAAATCGTTCTGAAAACATTTCGATCATATCTAATTCTCAATATCTCTATTAAAATAGATTTTAAAAAGTAAATCGTGTTTCATTTTCTAATTAGGAAATCAAAATGTACTACATCTAAATTAAAAATCTAAATTAAAAATACATGCTATTTTTAAGTAATATAATTAGTAAATATTCTACAAGCAAGATATTTTTGCATTCAGAATGGCAAATCAGTGTTATTCTAAAAATGATGAATTCAAATTTTAATTGTTTATCATGTACTTAAGAATGACACGTGTTGTTTTTAAGAAACTCTTTATATAGAGATTTCATTTTCGTTTATTATAATGAGTACTTTTTTTAACTATTAGAACCATTTTAAGTAGTTTGATATATTTGTACCGAAATGGGGCTTGAAAAAATATATTAAAAAAAAAAAAAAAAAGAAAAGAAAAACGAGCTTGTCTGCCTGCCAACTCAAATTCCCGCACGGCCATCCTCTAGTATTTAAGGCTTTGGGAGCGCCGCTGAAGGAGTTGCAAGGTGCTCTTGTAGCGGGCCCATGGCCTATACGACTTTTCAACAACTTGGTTTATAACGCAAAAGTTGTCGAACAAGTCGTATAGTTTATGAGTTCTTCAAGGCCACGGATGGAGGATTTGGAACACCTTGCCATCGCAGAGGAACCTCCGGTGATAGGCCGCCCGTCTGGTATCGTAGCCTGCATATGAATCAAAACACCTGCCGACCGTTTGGATGTATGTGTTGCATGCACTGTGTCTTAACTTTGCATCGTGCCATTCTTTGATGTGAATACTCTTCTTCCACAAAAGTGAGATGGACGTTTGCACGAACTTCCGAAAAAAAACCCTCTGTGACCAGTTTATTATGAGAATGAATGTGAGCAGTTTAATTTAGCACATCAGTGGTTGCCCTAAGTGTGAGCCTCCCTGAGTTTCAATTTTATCGTTTAAAACCAGAAATCTTTTTTTTTCACTTTAAATTGAGCAACTCTGAAGAGATAGGGTAAATAATAGGGTTGCTCTAAGTAAAGACATTATGCTACAAGGGCTTAAGAAAGAACTCCATTCAATAACCTGTTAGTTACCATTTTATCAAAAAAAAAAAAAAAAAAAAGTGGTGTTCATTTACTTGAAGAGCCATTAACTTGAAGTCATTTTCCACTGACCTTCACATACATCATCACTGACCCTTTTTCACTGATTCAGCACTGCATATTTATTTTGGAATACATTAAATTGTAACTAAGACGCCAAAAACGGCGACTCGTCATAATCCGTCATAAGCAACACACACCCCTCATATCCAATCTAGAGATTTTCCTGTCTACAGTTTTATCATGTCCATATAGATGTATAAATTTTCATTTTGGTTTGCTTAACAGGTTTTCGGCTGAGCTTTACCAGTTTGAAACCAAACTTGATAACAGCCAGTTTGGTCCTAAATCATTATTAAAAATTGTTTGTACATAACAAACTGGTCACAAAATCACTTTTGTGAAAACTTTCTTAACACTATTATTTTGCTAGTGCTCTCCTATTTAATATAACAGAACATGAATATCCAATATATTAGGTGAATGTTTTTCTCAGTGTTGTTATCGATGTGCCTCGTCTCTTAAGAAGATCCGTAAGAAAATGCTAGTGTGTCGCATGCATCTCTCTCTCTCTCTCTCTCTTAATTGCATGGAATGAAACTAATTCAAATAAATTGTTTTCGATTGCGATTAAGGAAATGATAAATTTCCTGTCTCAACGCAATGCGAAAGATTCTTGTTTGTTTTTTTATGCTTTTTAATTGCAAATGCATTCAGTTCTACTTTTAAATTTTGTACTTTGTTAGTTTGTTTTACCGCTTTGAATTTGCGCTGTCTTCCCGTTTGTGTCTGTAATCGTTGTAAATAAGTACAGTGGCTTTTTAATGTGTTTATTTGTTGAATGATATGTGTGGCAATGTTTCTAACGTGCTTTATTGAAATGAGAACATTTGAAAGATGAATCCTTCCCCAACCCTTTTTGATATAAATACATCTTAGTGTTTTTTTCTTAATCTGTAAATGTACTTATCTCCTGCATAACTTCCATCATTCATCTTTTTCAAATTAATAAATTGATATTTTCTGCTTTTTTGTAAGTTCTGAATTGATATATATTTTTTTAATGTATGTGTGTATGTTTTGTCGACGTCTGCCTAAAGAAACAATTGCTCATCTTCCACTTTGCATTGTATTGCGTTTTACTTCCAAATTTATGTCTGAAACAGAGATGAGTTTTGTAGTGTTATGGAACCCAAGAATGGTTTTTTTGTCTTTCAGCTTCATAACCGTTGTGCCTCTCAGATCAAACCTGAATGTACACTAGGAGAACATAGGGATCACATCCTACCTCCCACCTGCATCTGTCCTATAGTACTAGTAAGTATGTTTGATATCGATTCTTGCCTAGTAAACGGTGAATCGTTATGGTTTATCCAATTATTATTGTTATGAAGAAATATTTCCAAATAAAGTTTTAATTGATTTTTATATGTTAAAATAATATACATAGGGAAGAATTTGAAACATTTTTGCTCCTTCAAGAAGGAAATACCATCTGCAAGTATATCTCTGATTCCCCCCCCCCCCCCAACAAATAATCTTGGTGAATTTTAGATCCACACATTAGTCCCTGGTTCTATTAGTTCCAGTATTTTCCCTAGGCCGCATATTAGTCCCTAGGCCTATCTTAACTGAGGTGGACTCCCGACTGTTGTTTGTAATAATAAATATTAAATTTCCTTTACGTATTTTAAAAAATGTCCTAGACTAATGGATATTAATTTTAATTTTCCTAACCATCATTTGGCAATTAATATTAAGAGCGGAACATGTGAAAATAATTAATTCTCTATATAAACTACAGAAACATTATAGTTCCATACGCAACAAATGAATTTCGTTTAAATATGCTTTATATATCAAGGGATTAAATAGCTTTTAATTAAAAGAATGCAAATTTCAAAAAAGTCGAGACAGGGTCTATGTTTTACTGTTTAACATTTTTTTTTAAAGTTTATTTTTCGTATTGAACTTATGAAAATATTTTATTGAATTTTTTTTTACAAATAACGCGTTGTATTAGGGTAATCATTTTTAAATGGTATCTCTCAAGGTCTCAAAAAATATTTTTGTCAAGAGTGAATCGTTAACTAAAGCATGAGGACTTTATCTTTGTATCGAAGAGACATTCTTTTAACCGTATATTGCATGCAGTCCATGGCTTGGACTGCCTGATTAAACCAATTATTTGTAATCTGTAGATTTCACAGCAGAAGCCATCATCAGACATGACCTCTCAAGATCTCAAAGGCGCATTATTGTCAAGGTGAATCATTAACTGAAGAGCGATGGCTCCGCCTTGCTTTTGTGTCCGAGACGTTCCTTTAACGCTATAGTGCGTGCAGTCCATGGTTTGGACGGCCTGATTAAACCGATTATTTGTCTTACACAAGGATTTTACAGTCGAAGCCATCATGGAAATGACATGATGAGATTTCTTAAAAAGATTTTGTAGAGTTAATCTCGTCAAAAGCATCTAAAATACAAAATACAAGTATGCACTACGGATTGATGTTACCTAATTTAAAACTTATCGGGGATTGTTTTTCGTGAATTTTTTATGATTGCCCTACCTATCTATTCGAATACAGAATAGACTAAAATATATTAATCTCTTAGTGGATTATCCCGAGTACACTCGTATCTCATATTTAGTATCTTTTCGCAGATCTACAAATTAACTCGCGGGTAATTTCAATTTGAATTAACTGAAACTATTTTGGGTTGCATTGTATTATTATGAAGTACATCTGGCAACAGTCATTCTATTGTGATTTCATGTTGTCCTTCAGCACTCAAGTGAGAAGCTGCATTTTGGCGATCACTTCTGACCCCTCGCATCTTTCTTTTTTTTCCTGTTTCAAAATAAACAAAAGTGTTCACATGAGTGATAATAGTGGCCATGTTTCGTACAGTCAATTCAAAAGTTTTTTAACTTCAAATTCTAAAATTCTTAAAATTTTTACTTCAAATTCTATAACAAAAAAATTAATAAATAAACATGATGGAAACTTATTGATTGTAACCCACTCTTACAATGCCTATTTTTGATTGTAGGGTGTATGTGTGCACTTCACTCCTTCGAATATTTAAGTGGCTAGCGCTCTGGCATCCCAGGCTTCAGGTTCGAATCCTGGCCGTGGCATGGATGTCTGTCAGTGGTTCGGAATCCACGTTAAACTGTAGGTCCCGGTCTGTTTAGCCAAAGTATGCGCAAGATGACCGTAGACAGACAAACCAAACCTTCGAATATTTAAAAGCGCCGGAAATCGCCGCCGAAGAAAAGTTGATTCCTATTCTCCGGATTATTTCGGAAACGTTAAGGCATTTTTATTTCCAGTAAGCTTCGGTTGGTTAGACAACTGCTTCTATGTCATGTTTCATACCTCAGGATAAATTATTTTTCATAACCAGATGTTCGTGAGAAATCTTCGTTTTACATACGCAGAAAAGAAAAATAAATATATATAGTTTAAATTATTGCCAAAATTGTGTTTCGTTCAATGAGAATTCTAATCGAATCTCAATATATCATTTCAAATTTTTCAATGTTGTTGATATATTGAGATTGAAAGTTGTATATCGAAAGTAGTTGAATATTGTTGTCAAAATATATATTATATTAATTTTAATTGAAATTCGTTTTCTTTGACTATGCGGTGCAAATTTCCAGAAACATAATTGATCTAAAATATTAGAAATTGTGTGTTTACTTTCAAGTGGAGTATTTTAAAGTTAATGTAAAGTTTCGAAGGATATTTTTACAATCTTTCATTTGAAAAAGTCATGAATGATTTAAAAAAGTATAATGGAAGCTATTATTCATTTTATTGCATTTAGTGATAATTCATATATAAAAAGAGATTCTTTTTTTTTTTTACATAGCTTTCCTTTCATAAAGGACCAGATATATTTATTTGTTATGTATATTTTTTGCTGTGTCCTTAGTAAATTCGTCATTCACTTTTGTTCATGGTTGTAGTTAATTATAATTGCATTTTGTGTAAAAAAATAATATTTTCGAGTTTCTCTTTTCAAAACATAAGAGAAGAAAATTTTTAAAAATAAAACTTTAACATTTAGATTAGACAATGTGAAAAGAACTTTTGTTTATTTATTGGTAAATTTGAGTGAAAAATTTAAATTATTATAGCTTTATCAGTAATCAATTAAGAACTTAATTGTTTGATATTGTAGCCTTGTTTGTTACGATCAGGTATATTTCAGATTTTTGTTTCTAACAAATATGAAAATGAATGATGAAAAAGTCGGTACTTTTCATAACTGGAAAAATATTTCATTAATTTTAAACATTTTGAAAATCATTTTGAGATTATTATCATGGCGAACATGATGTTGTCCTAGTTAGAGGTCCGTGGCATCTCGAAAAAGTGAAGCATTAAAATAAGAAAAATAGGTAAGAGTTTTATTTTTAAAAAGTTAATCTCCTCGCTCAGCAGCGATAAACTTTCATTTCAAAAGTTTTTATTTAAAATAATCGCTGATTTGCACGGGATTTTATTCGTGTGTGTTTTTAAAACTGACATGAAATATGTGTTGCTAAATACAAAGATGGATCCCTATAGAGTTACTTGCTCTGTAGTGCATTTCGAATTGTCTGTCGAACAGATTTATTGTTTCGATATCCTCAAAAGGATGTCTAAGGATTCGTTTGCGTTTATAAAAGTTAATTTAATCATCATTTCATAGACTTCTCTACCTGAATCGGGTAGGGCTTCTTGTAGCATTTGAACAATTGCTTCTTCAAAAAAGTTCTGTAGTTATTAAATTGTGTTATGTTTCTGTCGCTAATAAATTTGATAGTTCTTAATTCCGATTTCTCCAAGTCTTTTTGATAAATGGAGTCACCAAAACCGCGTATTTTGTAACCGCAGCGGCCATTTTTGTTTGTTTGGGCGGTATAGTACCGCAATAGTACCAAATTCACAAAAGATTTTAGATAATTCAATGCAAGTGAAAGAAAATTACACATTTTTTTATTGCTTTTCTTCATTTGGTATATTACCAATATATCAAATTTTATTATTTTTTAAAATTCTATAAAAATATTCTTTCATTGTTTATCCAGTACAGTTTTTATTAGCCTCGTTGCTGAGAAAAGTCTGTCAACACTGACTTGATTTGCTGGTAACTGTCTTTGCTGCTGGTTGTATTGGGGAAGGACGCAATTGAACGGCTTCCTTAGCATTTAGTTTTAACATTGATTTCTAGAACTTTGAAAATTTAAAAATTAATTTCTTTTTCTCTTACTCTCGGCTCCCTCAAAGTTGTTCGACTCAGACCTCAAATCTCTGGTTATTACTAGGCATTTTTTAAACCTTGTTGCAAATACTTTATTAGGTTATTTTTAGAATGCCTTTATTGAATTATTTTAATCTTTTTGGAAAAATACGAATTGTTTAGGTCACTTTGATCCAAACTGACATTAAAAAAACATCAACGAACCAACATGGAAGATTTATGTAAAAATGTCTACAAGTGAACATTGTAGAACCTAGTCACGATCAAAATTCTTGAAGCTGAGCTGCCAGTGAGATTTTTGTCGAAATCGAAGATTAGGTCGCTCAACTTCCCAACATCTAAACAAAAAAATAAATAAATAAAATATAAACATAGTTCGAAAAATAGTATTTTAAAGTTATTCAACTAAATAATTACATTCAATAACTAGTACAGAAATAATTGCTGTTTTTGGCATCCTCACATTTTTACGCCTCATAGAATCATTATTTTTGGAATAGCATGGATTTACTTGCATTTCGTAGA
>BPLR01010858.1:0-31967 GCA_021605095.1 Caerostris extrusa
AAATATAGATTTTTATTTATTTTTTTTAAATATTTTTTCTACTTTTACTAATAGAAACAAATTTTCATGGAAGAAGATTACTAATTGTAATTAATTTTGTAGTGTTTGATTTGACATTTGTATTAGGAAAGAACAGAAAAATGTTTTCGTAAAACTGTTGTTGAAATGCTATATTAATGTCTTTGTTAGAACTGTATATTTACTTAAATTTTTGTAAAAAAAGTAACTAGTTTTATAAGACGATGCTTTGGTTTTATATCACTATTAACTTTTTTTTTTAGATTTATATATATTAAAAAATGAATTATTTATTTTTTTAAATATTTGAAAACATTTACTAACAAAATTTTTTATTGTGTTGGTTGTTGCTCTATCAAAGGTTTGAGTTATTTCTTCATAAAAGATTTTCATTTACACACTTATTTACCTTTGTCCGCTTGTAGAGCGTTTTTATAGGGTCTAATGGCCATGTGGCTAGAGCTTAATGCTACAGATTTCGGGTTCGAGTTCATGCGGTGCCATGGACGTTTGTTGTGGTTCGGAATAACCCTTTAAACCGTAGGTCTCGGTCTATATAACTGTAGAGCATTGATCATAACATTGACAACCCTATCCGATAGCTACCTGATGGCAAATTGGCTAGCTCTCGATAGCATAGACTCCGGGTTCAAATCTAGTTGTAACGTGGATGTTTGTGAATGGTTCCGAATCCATGCTAAACTATAGGTCCCCGTCTAATTAGCCTAAAGGTACATAAAATAACCGTAGAGCGCAAACCAACCTAGTATTCAAAACATCCGTATTATTTGACATCAACCTCGTTGCTTAAATATATGAACCAATGACATGTGTGAACAACACTACAAGTAATTTGCTTCAATCCATGCATCAACGTGATGCAGCATAAAGAAAATGAAAATAATTTTGGAAAATTTCTATAATATAACAATTAATTTTCCATCATTCATTCAATTCCATCTATTAGCTCACACTCCCCTATATATATCTTGTTCAAATTTTCAATCATTATTAAAATAATTTTTATTCCTCCACTCAAGTTCAACTACATTTTTGAACTTGTAGTGGATGACACTGATGTTAATACAGTTTTTCAGATATTAATTCAGTAATTAAATTTAATAATTTAATTTAAGTTGCATGTATCTACCAATAGATGGCACCAGATAAACTTAAAAAAATGAATGAAAATTATTTATAAAGGACTTTCTCCAATAAAGTGTGAAACAAGTAATATAAAAAAAAATTGTTAATGTCACTTCCTACATTTTTTTTACTCTATTGAAGAAAGTCCTTTATAAATAATTTTCTATCTTTTTTTTAAGTTTATCTTTACATTTTGTAAAGGACTTTTCTGCAATATAGTGAAAAAGAGTTGGAATTGACTTAATTTTTTTTAAATTACTTGTTTTAAAGTGTGTTTTTGTTATTAATATCATATTAACATTATCATTGACTTCCTTTTCTTAGCATGTTGGAACATATTTCTGTAAACATAACATGGTTTACATTTCGTACTCAAATTTTGCATAAATATTGTTTCTCAAGTTTCGATAGATTGGACAGTAATATTCGTAAATGGATGTTGGAATCAAGCTTTCTAGTTAACATATGCTTTTTTTCTACCCATGACATTGATTGGTTACTCATGATTGATATTCTAATAATCTTTTTCAGCTACACATTAAGAGAAATCTACTAAGAATATTAGATTATTAGAGGGAATATTTATTATAAAAAATATTTTGTCCCTTTTTTTCATCGGGTCTGAATAGCTAATAGAAATAGGGGTCTGAATGGCCGAGTGGCTGCCGCTCTGACGCTCGATAGCGCAGATTTCGGGTTCGAGTCCCGGCGGTGCGATAGTGGTTTGTAGTGGTTCGGAATCCACTTTAAACCGTATGTCCTGGACTAACAGGATCGTAGAGCGTTGTGGCGGTAGTGTTACACCGCCTCCGTAGCTTATTTTCAAGCTCGTGTGTGAATATTGTTAATCCTAAGGGAATAATGTTGGTGCAGGGCTTGCCTTAAGGCATCAAAGACAACCGTCGAAGTGTTTGCCAGCTGAATTAGAAAAAAAATCAAAATATTTATTGTTTTATTTAAATATCATTATGCATAAATGCAACTTGGATACAAGGCTATCGATTATTTTACGTTATGAGATTAAAAAAAAAAAAAAAAAAACCTGTCACATCCTTAGTATCATTTGAAAATTTTGAACCCGAATTCAGAATGGGATGTAAAAGAAATTGTTCCTTAATATCTTTTAGATAACAATTAGATAATAACCATTGAGGCTTACTGTGCGATGCTAAGACGTTTAAAAATATTTTTGCAGTGTAAACTTCTTTAATCAACAGATCTTCTGAAATTCTTTGAATAGCTTATCATGCAAGTTCAACCAAGCACTATAAAGCCCACACTAATCTTGATATAAAACTTCCGCACAGAATAGAAATTATCCATTTACGATGATAGTAATACATCAAATTAAGTCATTAATTGTTAGACTCCCTTTGCTTATCATTACCTCTCAAAAAATATAATTTGTTTGTGGAGCTCGTTATTATAATTAATACCCGACAAAATATTTGCCCCATTACATGTATTAATAGCATTTGTTTATGAGAAATGGTGTGAGATCTGTGAGTTATGAGAACTGTGTTGTGCGATAATGGATACATAATGGGTGGGACTGTGCTGTGGTTATAAATAATTAAATACATTCTGTTTGAGTAATTATGTTCTCACACTGCTTTTGTTAAGATTAGAACTTAGTAAAAGTTTGTTGAATTGCAAAGATAAGATAGTATAAAATGTAACTTTATTTTTAAACTAAGTGTTATAATTCATTAAATTTAATTTTAAAAAAAAAGTTTAACTTATTTTTTTTTTTAATTTTATAAAAAATGTTACTACTAAATATGTTACTCTAATTTTACAATCATATGAAAAAAATTATTAAAATTACATTTGAATTATATGCCTGATTTATATGCTATATATATATATATATATGGGAACTATAGGGCCGGTGACTGACGCTCGGTGCCACAAGCTTCGGGTTCGTGTCCAGGCGGTACCATTTATATTTATATTGGTTAAGAATCCACTTTAAACACTATCTCTTTAAATAATCCCCGGTAAAATGTGACTGTAGAGAGCTGGGCTGACAACCTTAAAAGTTATCTCTTATCTCGAAATCTATATATATATATATATATATATATATGTATGTATATATATATGCAGATCTCGGCTCGAGCAAGCTTCTTTTATCTCGCATATTGTACAACTGCCAAAGAGTACCTACGTTTCTGAAAAAAAAACCGCTTGTAACACCTATAAACTATATAGCAATTGTGTTAAGCTATTCGCATACTAGTATAACAATATTTAGACACCCAACTCATCGGTTAGGACATTCGTTAATGGACATTCTAGTTTGCAAAACAGTTGATGTTCCAATATACAACGTGATATAACATGATGTCTATGTTATATGCATTGCAGTTAAATGTCTTCCCTTCTTTACCTATCATTCGGTCATCTTTCTGTAGTATCCATATGGGAAATATGAGGTCTACATATGTACAACAACATAAAAAAATTAAATCCCTGATGGAAGTTTTGGATTGGTTTATCGGTTTATTGTCATTTTCTGCCCACTTTAGGCTAATTATATCAGGGCCTACAGTTTAACGGGAATTTCGAACCACTAACAAACATCCATGCAACCTCCAGTATTTGAACCTCAAGTTTGTGGTACAAAAGGCCAGAGAGCTATCGAAATGATGGTAGGAGATTCCTTCTTCCTCAGTAATTCCTGAGGTTTCTTCTTCCTTAAATATAACATAAAATCATGCACTTTGTACATTGCTTCTATATTGTCTAGCTGGCTGCGCTGTTCCTATCTGAGTTTGATAACGAGCAACAAAATTAATAGATATTTAAAAAAAAAAAAAAAAAAAAAAAAAAACTTCCAGAAAGTTCTTTTTCATACAACCTTACGATGTTTATCATTCTACGGTCATTTACGCCCATTTTAGGCTAATTAGACCAGGTACAACTGTTTAATGGGAATATCGAACCATTAATAAACATCCATGTCACCGTCAGGATTCGAACCTCAAATCTGGGGTACCAAAGGCCAGAGCGTTAGTCAATTGGCCATCAGGCCGCTCCCTGATGGGAGGAGGTACCTTCTTCCTCAGAGAAAGAGGTTAAACCGATTTTTTTCGCATCATATAATCCTATACCATTAAACATAAATGAAAGTCATGCACTTTTAACATTAATTCACTATTGTATAACTGGATATTTTGTATAACTCTTATTGCTACACGGATTTGATAACAGTTAACAAAAATAAATAGATAATTATTTTAAAAAACATGCAGACAGGCTTTTTCATACCAGTTTTCGGATTCAAGGTGCATTTCGGATCCGGTATGACAAGCTCTTTGTAGTGTATCAAACTACTAGATGTCTCTGAATCTAATGCATATCCTTTGTATAAATTGGGAATGACGTCAAATCTAAAGAATGACATAAAAACATAAAAATATGTAAAAATAATTATTCAAATCCTTCTATTAGTTCGCATTCTCCCTATATATATTTTGTTCAAATTTTAATCGTTCATAAAATACTTGTTATTCATCCACTCAAGTTCAAATGAATTTATTTTTTAACTTGTTGTGGATGACACTTGTTGTTAATACAATTTTCTCAACTATTAATTCAGTAATTAAGTTTAATTAATTAATTTTATTTAAGTTGCATATATCTACCAATAGATGGCGCCAGATAAGCTTAAAAAATGAATGAAAATTATTTATAAAGAACTTTCTACAATATAGTGAAATAAAAGTAGGAATTGACTTAATTTTTTTTATATTGCTTGTTCATAATATATTAGTAAAAATTGTACAGATTATTTATTGACCAATTCGATGGTAAATGCAATGTACATATGAATGCATTGCCTGATGCAGAATAATAATTTTTTGTCTATTATTACTGGGAACAAGGCTCCTTCAGGTTCACTAAGCTCCACTAACTCAACTATCTGCACTTGGAATATGACATAATAAAAGACTTTCTATTTTTATGCAAGATTCAGAGATTCTATACATTTATCTTTCTTTCTTTGCAGTACAAATGAAAGCCGCCGACCATGGTACCGCGAGAAGGATTCTGACGCCACAAACCAAAAGGCACGAAAGGCTTATGAAGCGCTATTGACTGTAACCGCCAGGATACCGGTAACAGCTGAGTATGCCGAATTTTCCAGAGGAGTTAAGAATCTCTCCCAACAGTACTTTGGAAAAACCCTACGGGAAAGAGGAAGTAAGTTTTGGAAGTGAAATCAATGTATCAGTTTCCAATACTGTTCTTTAAATGTGTTTGCTCTTTGTTAATTTTTCTGAGTGTGAAACACATTTGAATTCGTGTTTGCTTAGGTTTGTCTTTCTTTAGTTTAATATTTTAACAGCATGAAAAATAATAATATCAGAAGACAAACCATTATAAGTGAATTTTGATAGTTCGCTTTATATTTGTCTAATGAATTTTTTCAACATAAAAGTACCTTTTGTACAATTAGATACAATGTAATATTTCTTACAATGCATGTTCACAATATTTGCTAACATTTTTTGGTGAATATTAGTCAATTATTTAAACAATAACATATTATATGCATATTAAAATCATTTTCAAGAATTTTAATATTTTGCTTAATATATAATAATAATAACTTATATGGTAAATATCTTATATTATTAAGAAATATTGAAGGATTTCGATTATGGTTATGAAATATATGTGTAACTTACTATACAAGTAGTTACAATGCAATATTTCATACAATATTTGTTTACAATATTTTTTGGTGATTTTTAGTCAATTATTTAAATAATTAAAAAAATTAACTTTACTTAGTGTATAATGTGCATTCTAAAATCATTGGTAATATATTTATAACAATTAATTTTGATTGTGGGATTATGTGGGAATTAAGGGAACATTGTTATTATCCCCTGTAATAAACAATTTTATCATTAAATTATTATGTGCATACTAAAGTAAATAAATATCATGTATGTTACGTGAGTAGATATTATGTAAAATGTTATTCTTTACAATGTTGGTTTTCAGTATTTTTTTGGTGATTTATAATCAATTATTTAAACAATAATAATATTTATTTTTGATTATGTTATTATATGGATACTAAAATCACGGTTAATGTATTTATAACAATTAATTTTTAATATAGGGTTATGTGGACACTAAGCGAACATTATTATCAATATAATAAACACATTTTTCATTAAAATGCTATCTGCGTACTAAAGCTAAATGATTATAGTCATAAAAGTGTTATTTAATGGCATTGAATGAATTATAAGTCATCCTAATTAGAGTGTTGGTATGGAGTGTATGTATTATTTTCATCATAGACCTCATATTCCACTTAGTATATATCACCAACAATCTCTAACAGCGATGAAGAAGGATTATTCTTTGTAGTAGAACTTTTTGTCAGCCATTTTTTCAGAATTTTAAAACTGTACAAAAAGAAACCTGGAAAACTAATCAAGAAAGTCTTTTACCTCACAATCGCCAACGTTACGTTTCTAAACCATTTGAAATACCACCAAACATATGGGAATCGTGTTCAGTTATTTGCATGCTAGTTTTAAAGTATTAACTTTCAACTATTACATCCATCTCATATAATATATTAATACAATGAAAACGTGCAAACGAGATGTTACAATCCACTGAAATCGTCGGTTGTAGTCAATGTTATATGCATTGCAGTTAAATTTCCATTATAAGGCCATATTCATAGTAACGTTAAATTTCCATTGTAAGATTATGTCTTCAATTATTACACTTGCCAAATTGGATACTCATTATAATGTCATTACATAAGTAATACCAATATATGATAGGACCGGTTCCAGTCTAACGGGCGAAAGAAAAAGCATGTTAAGTCAAAATCTAGCATAAGAATCAACGTTTCTTTGAAAAGGACTGATTAACCTTGAACTCTTCTCCATTGGCTATATTTTGTTTCAAGAAACGTAGTGGATCCTTATTATATGGGAGAAAATTGTATAGAATATCTATTGAACAATTCGATGGTAAATACAACACGAATATAAATACATTGTACTAAGTATATTGTTCTCATCTACCTGGACCTGGAATGAGACATATTAAAACAATTATATATTATCACAAATAAAATATGTAATAGAAATTATTGAGAAAATATACATTAAGATTGCAAAAAAATGAACTCATTTTTCGAAAACAAAAACAAAACACCAGAAAAGGCTGTTTCTGTTGAACTCAAACATTAGTAAAACTCGTACGTAGGAATTTTAAAAATTAAACATTTAAATCTGTAAGACGCATTGCCTGATTTGAATATTCCGATAGACATTCAATTTTCTTTTCATAAATTTTTTCATGAAACCGTTCAATGGTTTTTCAAAACATATTTTAATCATGATATTTTTATGCTTTCAGGTAAACACTTACGTGACAGCCTTTCATGATGCTGTCATCCTGTATTCATTGGCTGTCAATGAAACCTTGAAGGAAGGACTGAGTCTGAAAAATGGAACGCTCGTGACACAAAAATGTGGAATCGAACTTTTTGAAGGTGAGACTTCGTTTCACTATTACATGTATTCATTTTTTTACTCTAAATTCATCATAACTATTTTTATGTATGTGATTTTAGGATGTTGCTGATTTTTCAGCTGGTACTCTTACTAATATACAGTGGATAAAAAAGTATTGGCAATTGCCTATAAATGATCATATTTGCTAACAAAGTATGTTTACAAATTTTATTTTAACATAGCGATTACAGAAGGAGAAAAGACGAACAAATATAACGAAATTTTCATTTAAATATTTTTTTTTAGTCAAAATCTACGAGAAAATCCAAAATTTATATGATAAAAAAAAAGTATTGGCAAAATTATGATAAAATTATGAGCGAAAAGAAAATACGTATGTATATGTTTAGTACTTTGTATGCATACCTTCTGCATCTATAACAGCTCGTAATCTATTTCTCATACAGGAAACTAAGGTCTTTGTTGTACTGTTGGGAATTTTGTGCCACTCTTGCAAGAGTACACGTTTGAGGTCGTCTTTACTTGAAATTTTATGTTTCTTGATTTCTAGATCCAGCACGTGCCATAAATTTTCATTTTGATTGATGTCAGGCGATTGAGGTGGGGTTTTTAATTGGCGAGGAGCATTGTAGAGTAGCCATTCACGGGTGAGATTCGCTGTATGCTTGGGGTCATTGCCTTGTTGAAAAACGAATGATGTTCCCAAGCCAAGATTTTGGGCACTGAACTTTAAGTTATGGCGCAAAATGTCAATGTATGTACGTGCTGTCATAATACCATCAATAAAATGTAGGTTGCCAATTCCATTAGCTGCCATACAGCCCCAAACTAAGACCCTGCCTCCACCATGTTTTACAGTCGCAGTTAAATGTTGCTTTTCCAATTCATTATTTGGCCTCCTCCACACATATCGCCGTCCATTACTGCAGAAAATGTTAAACTTTGATTCGTCGGAAAAAATAACTGTGTTCCAAAACTCTTCAGATAAATCAACGTGGGATTTTTGCGAAATCTAACCTCTTTCTTTTATTTATTTCCGAGATGAATGGTTTCTTTCTAGATGCCCTACCATAATAACTTCTCTCGTGTAAAATATTCCGTACAGTCTGTACGCTGAAAGTCGTTGCGATGTGAAAGCAACATCTGTAGCTATCTGGGGTGCACTTATTTTAGGGTTTTTCTTAACCTTGTTGATAATGACACGTTCTTCTCTTGTAGAAATATATTCGAGGTCGTCCCCTTCTAGTCTTATTTTCCGTTGATCCTGTTTCTTTGAACTTTTTTTTACAACACTTCTGACAGTAAATAAACTTATTATATACTCTATAGCACGATAAATTAAACCTTCATTTCTCAGCCTAATATTGTGTTTTTAACACTAACGTCCAACTCCTTCGATTTAAGTCATTTTACTGCAGTAATCGCAAAATAATGCATAGACACTTTTGGAGTAGTTTTGCAGACTTTATAGCGGTAGAGTTTCTTATCAGTGACTTCAATGTAACAAAATTTGCATAGCAGTTAAAATTTGCCAATACTTTTTTTGACATCAAAATTTCGTTTTGAAAGAAAAATGAAAATACAAATTAAAATAAAATTTTTACTATTTTTATATATCTCAGATGTCTTGTATTTAATTACGACAGCTAACATTGCATAACATTTTATTTATTTGTCAATATGAATAAATTAAGGCAGTGCCAATACTTTTTTACCCACTGTATACCGTGCATTGGTTTTGTAAACAAGTTTACATTTGTTTATTGTTTCTTGGTTTGTTTTTTTTTTAATTTCCTTGGTGATAAATTATGTAACCGTGTTTCCACCTACGAAATGCAAGTGCGTCGCCTGTGGCGTTCAGGAGAAGTGGTCAGTAGGCCTCGAGATTCTTACGCGAGAGGAAGTACAGAGAAACCTGCATGCCTGATTAGAAACGTTTATTTTACAATCTCCCCCTGAGAGGAAATATATTTAGCACAACCTTGTGTATTTACTGACCTACAGACTCTCCCCCGGTGAGAAAATATATTTCGCGCTTCCAGCGCCTAAGTGAGTATCTTTATTTTCAGCTTTTTCGTGGAATTCTTCCACTAATATATAATCATTTGTCTTTAAATGTGTTCAATATTGTATGTCTCTAACTGTATGTATGTATGTGGTGTTTGTGCGTGAGTAAAAACGGGGTGAGTTCTCAAACCTGCATCTCACGTCTCAACACAACTACAACCAGTTTCAATCCAGATGCTCAATCTGCACACTACAATAGTAGATTTGAGTGGAGTAAGCATCATATCTGCTTGGTGATTTTGTTCTCAAACTTTTGAAGTCGGGACGCATTTAATAACATACACATATGTGTATGTACAATAAATAGAAATTTCTCAGAAATACTCATCCAGTGGTCAATTAGTGTTAGTCAACAACTGAAAGTAGTCAATTCCAGATGACTACTACTTGCAATCGGCGGAGTCTCGGAGGCTGAAATGGAAAATTTTAACTTCAAAAATCACATATATACTACCGTACCTAGTAGCCAACCATGGAAGATACCTTTTCTAGTTCCTCGAAACTTTATTTGATGCATTATTGGTGTTTGACGACTTTTTTATATGAAGAAAGAAGAAAAATAAGCCCAGCAAGGTTAATTGTTTGCAATGAAAGCTGTCTTTGAATGGAAAAACTGACAAGAAAAAGAATATATGTATTTATTTAAATATCTGAGCACATATTTCTTTGGAATACAATCCTCTAGGGCACTCTTTTAAGAGCCACTTGTTTACCGGAATATGATATGATTTGCTAATGTAAGATTTTTTTTTCTGTAATGTTTTCTAGACTTAATAGTTTAATAAGGCAGCTAACAATTAGCATATGAAATTAGTTATTAATTTTACATCTATCCTGAAAAAGTCTCAGCCCGACCAGTGGCTCAGTGGCAAAATGGGCTGGTGTGCATTTCGGCTGAGGTTCAATCTTGTGGCGGCTTTATTGTAAAAACTGTTTCAAAAGTGAGACTTGATGGCGTTTGTGATGCTCAGCATGTTTCCTCGTTAGGACTACTACTACTAATACTACACCATACCACATCACTGTGCTGAAAGATGAGTTGCTTTTTTAACAGTATGGACATGCTTCGGTTTGTCGCTCTACGATCATCTTATGCACACGAAGGCTAAACAGACCAGGACCAACAGTATTGAAGTGAATTCCGAACTGCTACACACATCCATTGCACCACCGGGACTCGAACCCGAAACCTGTGGTACCGAGCGTCAAAGCGCTAGCCACTCGTCCATTAGGACCGTAACAGTTTGGGAAAGATGTGGGAGAGAAGAAGTCTCATTGGGCTCTGTGACGCTCTACGGTCATATGAGTCTCGGACCTACGGCTTGAATTGGATTCTGAACCACTACAAACATACATGCCACCATTGGGATTCGAACCCGAAACCTGTGGTTTCGAGCAAATATTTTTTTATTTTATTTTCCCAATAATTGATTAGAAATTATTGTTTCAGTTTATCAATAACAGTGAAAAATGAATATAATTTATTTTGTAATTAAGTGTGCATTATAAAATTTTTCCGTGGAGACATTTTAAATGCAATCAAATTATAAAGTTAAAGTTTTCATATATAATCAGATCCAACCAAAGGTCGTGCTACCACATATGTCATTGAAGTGAGTCACTTTGTTTTTACTATATTATTTAAATAATTTCATATTAGCTGTGACATGAAAAACTACAAGTAGTGATGAGTATAAGCAATAATGTGTATAAAAAACAAACTAGTTTATGAAATTCAATTTATCTTGTGTGAACATATTTTATCTTTATTCATCAGTGGGATGAATATATATTGTCAAGTGGGGAGTTCTGCCACTTTGTGCTCCGTTTGTTATTTGGTGATTTCCTCACACGGTTTCGCCAGAAAGTTCTCTCCTAAGCAATCAAGGAATAAATGACGTATTTTTTTTAACTGCCTTTTCCATTTGGCTCGAAAAGGGGAAAGCGTGAAATCGGACTTAAAGTGCAGATTCCCAAATTTTATCTGAACATCGCCTAAGATTTTTTTGGGAATGAAAAATACAAGACACATTTCAAGCAAGAGCAGCTGTTTATATAAAAATATTTCATTAAAGTTCTGTAAATGTACATACCTTCATAATTTTCTCACCTTGCCATCATTAGCTTCTAAGTAGTTTTTATAGGGTAAGACAATTTTTTTATAAAGAAACACACTCGAGGTTTTAGCCGGCCAAATACTGATTATTTTAACGTTTCATTGATTCCTCAATACACTGAGACAGGTAAAAAGAAAAGTAAAGGTAAAGATTCAGGTAAAAATAAACGTAATAGATCTCTTGGTGTAAGTTTTGGGTTGTAAAGGCAAATGATCAAACAATTCTCGTGGGAAATTTTAAATGGACTTTTTATAGTATGGATAACTGTACAAATTGCAGTTTTTTTTTCTTCATATTATTATAACTCTTCAAATACTCACTGAAAAATCGCATCATCTCACATTTAGTCGGTTTTTATATTAGACAACCATTCTAATCGACTATCATATAAGATGCGCGTGTATTGTTGGGTGAAGGGCAAGGTACACACTGCTACTACTTTGGGTTACTAGTGAACTTACCTACCTATGAAACGCAGTTTTCTACCAGGTGTTTTGACCAGTGTTGTCATACAGAATTTTAAAGTTTCCTAAATAATTTCATCTTTTCAGATTAGCATATTATCCATCACAATAGTAGGGGATGGTACTTTGAAAAAACTTTAAAGAATGAATTTACATAATATTGATAAAAAAACCCACTAATATTTGAGCGAGATGATTAAATGGTTAATTTGAAAGCATAAAGTAACGTACCATTCTCAATGAAAATCCCAACATTTTCTTTCACATGCACATTCAAAACCAGTCGATTAGTTTAATCACTATACGTTGTTTTCCATATGTGAAAGTAAGTCATTATTGTATCATTCATATGTTGCGCAACCTTTTTTTTTTTGCTGACATCTAAAGAAGAACTAAGAAGATGTACTTGTAAAAAGAACTTTCTCAGTCATATTTAAGAAAGAAGAAAACTCAACTGATTCTCGGAATGAGCCTGTTATTATGAAGTTGATCCAAATCAATGCATTGAGTACATATGTTGTCAAACACAATTCTACTTCATTGAGGAAGATACCAAGAAATGCTTGATTCAAGGCATTTGAAACGTTTGATTGATAGATTGGACACTCGTACTCTTAAATCAGTAAATTTGACAGCTGTTGCACTATTAGTATGTGAGTTATAGCGTTTTAGTGTTCATCACGTGCAGTCCATTTGGCTGACTGTCGATTGGACTCTGGTGTGAAATGATGGAGCCATGTTTCATCCATTGTCACATATCGAAGCAAAAATTCGGGTTTATTACGATTGAACAGCTCAAACACTGCTTAGAATCATCAATTCGTTGTTGTTTTGGGTTGATTGTGAGCTCTCTTGGCACCTACATTGAACAGAGCTTTCGCATATCCAAATATTCATTCACGATATGTCAACACGTTCCTTTGATATCTTTAGGGTCTCAGCTATCTCAATCAACTTCACTTTACGGATATCAAGAAATTATTGTGTGGACTTTTTTTTTGATGTTTTTCGTCGGTAACAGCCTATTTGGGGCGTCCACTGCGTGCATCGTCCTCGGAGCTCATTTCGCCTCTTTTAAATTTAGCAAACCACTTCTCTACGGTTGATTTCCTGGTGCAAAGTCGGAATAATGTTAATCAAGCCAAGAAGCCTTGGCTTCAATAGTATTTTTCCCCAAAAGCAATGCTTTATTACGAAATTTCTTTTTATCCATTTTTTCAAACTAACAAAAGTTGCTTCACTAAAAATGCTGTACCTCACATACTAATGGTGCAACAGCTGTCAAATTTATACACGTGTCCTTTGAAACTTGGGGCTAACTAAAAATTATATGGATTTAATACTAGTAGCACCATCTATGCACTTTCCCCAAGGTCATAATATTTTGTTTAAATTTAGAGTACATAATTTTTTTCTATTTCCTTTATATGTCTGGAAATATTGTTAATGACATAAAAATGTTCGTTCGCCCACTGGAATTTTGTTGTTTTGCTTCTAACTCATCGTCGAAGGCTGACTCCATAGCTAGAGTGGTAAACGCTATTTGTAGTGTATTCTGCTAGTTCACCCTATGCAATATTGTTTAAAACTTCATTTTGATGAAAATGCGGAGTTTAAAACACTAAATTTATCCCCCAGACGAGGAAGACCACGAAAATTTGAAAATATATAATATAATATCACTGCGAAAATATAATGTCACGCAGGCTTCTCAAAATGATAGTACCTTTATATCATTATGTCAGGCCAAAACTCCACGATATGTTGGATATATTACCTTCTATTACTCCAATACATCATGGCTATTTTCAAAAACTTTCTCATAATATAATAAAAATTAAAAATGTCACCTATTAATATAAAGTAGTAATTAAAGTAATTAAAATGGTATTACTCGAAGAAATATTGCCTGTTATTGATATATCTAATAAAAAATTTTATAAAAAAATTGGTTTGATTCAATTGAAGTCCCCTATTTAATATTTCATAAATTTAAAATTTTTCATATTTTGTGAACTTTAAAAGTGGTGTAAATTCCATTTGAGGTCACCAAAAGTATAAATTTTTTTTTTAACTAATACTTTAAAAACTATCCCATTATAAACTAAAATCAATTTAATATTTAAAAAAGTATAAAATGAGCGTGTTAGCATATGTCAATATTTTTCAAATCATTCAAATACAAATCCTTAAAAATCTCCCTGTAATATAAAATGGACTTAACCACTTTTTCAGAAATTGGCACACGTATACATATCAAGGGTAAAATCTACAGATAAAGTAAACATAGTTAAAAATCCTAAAGAAGACTAACAACAAGAAACTGTTAATAAACCTAATCAAATTGCATTACACAGCCAAAACATTCTTCTTCTTACACTAACACTGATAGTGAACATTTTTGTTCTATAACAGAATTATCTTCTCCGTCTCCTTCATCATTGTAGCAAAAACCTCAGGGTGGGTCTTCCTTTTACGGGGTAGGGTTGTCCCTAAGCCTAATGCTCTACAGTCACAATAGACTGGTGCCTACGGTTTAAGGGGGGTTCGAACCACTAAACTCCGAGCAGCGTCCATGGCACTTCAGGGACTCAAACCCGAAACCTGTGACGCCGCACGCCAGAGAGCTAGTGGGAGTTAGTTTATGGGCCATTAAGACCCATAACAAAATTCACTTTGTATAAATTTTTATGTACTTTATACGCAATCAAATACACAACCAGTTTGTTGAATAAAATCATAACGGTATTCGATATAACCCATAAAACTTTAGTTGCCACAAAATAGTGTATAGAATACAGTGCATATAAGAGTAAGAAAAAGCAGATAATACTTTTCCTTACAATTCAATGATATATATATATATATATATATATATTTATATATCAATTCTAATGATTAAATATTTTAACAAATAATGTTTAGTTCTCTAAATTCGTAATTCTTCATCATAATGTCAATATTAAATGTTATGCAAGTTTAGTAATCATTTATATAGATGCCTGCAAAAAGACTTGAGAAGGAAAAAATGAAATAGATATACCCAAACCTCTTTTTTTTAGCAAACTCTTTTTATGCTTTCCTAAAGTTTACGCAATAAAATCTACCAAATTTGCTTGCATAATAATCTCCAGTAAATTTTGAAAATTACATAAATTACCATGTATTATATCTTTGCTAACTGATATGTTGTTTCTATAAACATTTCTGCATTTCTTTTTCAATCAATGCGGCCTGATGGCCAATTGGCTAGCGCTCTGGTCATTTGTACTTCAGGTTCGAATTCAGGCGGTGGCATGGATATTTGTTAGTTGTTCGTAATCCACGTTAAACTGTAGCTTCCGGTGTAATAAGGCCAACGTGTGCACAAATTGCAAAAAAAACACACCTTGAATTAATATTATTTTATAGTTTAGATTTTGAGTAGGTGCTTAAAAATGAATAAAAATTTATATAATTGAATCAACTTTTGGAACCAAATTTTTTAAGAAATTAATAAAATGATACCAAAATTAATTAAATGAAAATTATTGGTTATGCTTATTTTTAATAGTTAAAAAATAAAAAAAAAAATATCTACTTACTTTATTTTTTGTGAAAATCTTTTCTATTATTAAAATTTCTGATGCTCACAAAAAAAAATGATTAGTGGCAAAAGTAAAAATTGTTTTTTTTAACCTCAATTAAAAAAAAAACCTCAATTATTTTATTTTGTTCACCTTACAAATAAACGAGGCTTACAATGAAAAGTTTTAGACTGTAAAATATTAACATTTGGGAATATGATATTGACCAACGCAACAAGACATTGGTAAGTCCACAAAAAAGCGTGTATGACGCAAGAAAAAAAAAACCGTTTGTACGTACATTTTTACTAAATTTGAATCAGTCAATAAATTTTTGTTATTCAAATAGAAATATCAAATGTGTTCTTTACAATAATCGTCACACTGGAAGAAAGGATATAGGAGTTTAAGAAACTCGTGCTGTTAACATTTACAATACATCAATATTATCTCGTATGCATTTATCTCATTTGAATTCTTCATGGCGAATTCTCAGAAACAATATGCAACCCTGGAATTCTTTGTTTCCTTTTACAATGACTTTCAGGGTGACGTGTGGATATGAAATGAGTTTTGGATGTCACGAATATAAATTTTAGAATAAAATCTTGAATTACTCATTTATATATCAGCAGATATGACGAAAATAATTCCTTTTTAGTTTTGATAAATTGTATTAAAAGAGAAAAAATATCTACGCAAAAGAATTTTCATATTTTTAAATAACTCATTCATCATAAATGGCTAGATAAAACAAGTGTTTTTATTAAAGAATAATAATCTATATTTTTACATTTGATCTTTCAATATACATTTAAAACGAAGAGTTTTCAGATTTTAGATAACACATACTACTGTGTCCAAAAAGTAAAACCAATTTTTATTTTTTTAAAAAATCTTTATTTATTCTTCCAAATTTATTTCATCGCCTTCAAAGTAATCTCCTCCGGACACAATGCACTTATGCAAGCTTTTTCCAACAAAGGAATTTTTTTGATGCCAAACGGTACGGCATCAAAAAATTCCAAAGGGTATTAGTAGATGGCACTGTAAGCAACATAAAGAAAATGAATTCGGCTGCCAGTGATAGTTTGAATCGGAATGACAACGTATTTCGCATGAGTTGTACATTAAACCAACTGTAGTGCTCAATGTTCTTGATTGTTTCGGTATTTTGACGGAAAAAAAAATGACTTCCAAGTCATTCAACAGTTGTGACACTGTTAGTGGAAAGCCCATCCCTCACGGCAAGGTCATCATACCATGTTGAATGGTAAAATCGGAATTTTTGATGCCATACCGTTCCCTCCCCACTTCCGCAAATATCTTCAGTTCAAATTTGTACTCAGTGTGACGAGGGTTCTTTTTTACAGCATTTTGAAAGTGGGACTAATTATAATCACCCTGTATATATATATCAAGTATGGATATATACATATATATAAATAAAGAACGAAAGAAAGAGAGATAAAGAGAAAGAGAGAGAGAGAGAGAAAGAGAGAGAGAGAGAGAGAGAGAGAGAGAGAGAGAGAGAGAGAGAGAAATAGGCAACGAAACAAAGAGAAAGAAAATGAACGAAAGAGAGAAACAAAGAAGGAAAAGAGAAAGAAAGAAAAGAGAGAGAGAGGGGGAGGGAGGGAGAAAGAGAAAGAAAGAAAGAAGGAGAGAAACAAAGAAAGAGAGGGGGGAGGTGAAAGAGAAAGAAAGAAAGGAGAGAAACAAAAAGAAAAGAGAGAGAGAGAGCAACCAGATTTTTATTTATTTCTTCTTTTAATTCAGTTTGTTTTTGACAACAAGCCATAAAGCATTCAGGATTTTTTAAAAATTCATATTACTTACATATCAGAAAAATAAAACTATAAATTTTAAATTAATATATTTATTATTATTATTATTACATTTATATATTTATTTTCTAACGGACGTCATGTAGTACAGTTTGTGCTATTTTTATGACTTACGATCCAGTATAAATTAAAAAAATGAAAATTGAATTTCATTAGGTACATAAGTATTGATATTTTACAAAGAATCGATTAATGGCTATGGCCTAGTTTAGAGATCAACATAAATGACTTAAAATGGGCAAATAAATTTATGGATCCTATCTAATTGATGTCGGATATTGAATTAATTACTTCACCATAATTTGTCTTTTCCTAGAATTGAATCCTTTCACTCTATGCACTATAAAAAAAACTGATAAATCAGTGGAAGTTTTCGAAAGCAGAGCACGAAACATCACGTGAAAGAATAAAAACTGCTTGGCACGAAAAGTCTTTTTGTTGTTGTAAATCATGACGCATTAATTCTGGTGTTCTGAATGTTTCCAATTGCCACTAATAAAATAGAAATGAGAAGATCAATTAAATGCCCATCATGGATATTAGTGTATTGGCTCAATTAAATGCTCATCATAGAAATCAGCCTTTCCTGTTGGCTCAATTAAATGTCCATTGTAGAAATCAGTCTTTTCCATTGGCTCTATTAAATGCCCATAATAGAAATCAGTCTTTTCTATTCGCTCAATTAAATGCCCATCATAGAGATCAGTGTTTTCTATTGGCTCAATTAAATGCTCATCATGGAAATCAGACTTTCCTGTTGTCTCAATTAAATGTCCATTGTAGAAATCAGTCTTTTCTATTGGTTCAATTAAATGCCCATCATAGAGATCAGTGTTTTCTATTGGCTCAATTAAATGCCCATCATAGAAAAGTAAAGTGAATATATTTTAATTTAACCTGAGACCATTTGAATCTGTAACTGCTAATATAGTGCAATCATATGAGATGATCATATTCAGATTTTAAGTAAAATTATGCAATTAATCGAATACTAAAAAAATTCAACAAAATTAGTATAGAATAGCCTAATAAATCACAGCAATATTGTATTGATTTATAAAATCCTATTAATTAAAAAAATAATTTTTTATGGTTTGATGTTTCAAAAAATTTTATGAAGATTATGCTTAAATCAAAAGAACACCTAATTAAAAAAATTAGGAAGTAATAAATTGTTTTAATAATTATTAAGTTGGTAAAAATAATTTCAAAATATTAAATTATTTTTTAAGACAAAAGAAAATTCAACGCTGAGTGAAAAAAAAATTTACTTTATTGAGAAAGAAAAAAAAAATCATGTAAAACAAAAGACATTATGACAGACAACTACAGTAACGTTCATCAAAATGTAAAATAATGATTATGGAAGAATAACTTATTCATAACTATACTTCGTAAACTTTATTCATCTTGTACTTCAATTATGTATTTGTTCATCTTTTGCCTGAAAATAAAACGAATGTAATAAACATATGAAGTTTAAATTATTTACAACTAAGTTTTCTAACAATTGTACTACTCTGTCCAAAAAGAAAGACCAATTTTACATTTAAAATTCCCGTGACTTACGAAATTTCATTTTTTTTTTCTTTTTTAGGTTGCTGGCACTATCCTTGAGATCTGTGTGAAATTTGACGTCAAAATATTCATTAGTGTTTGAGTTACGCTTGGCTTTGTGAGACGCTAAAACTGATTCCGGCGATTTTTGAAATGTCGGAATTCATTGAGCGAAGAACTTGCACTAAATTTTGTTTACGGAAACGTATAGAATGTTGCAGAAGGCATTCGGAGAGCATTCCTATAACGGAAAGAACTGTTTAGAGGTGGTATAAACAGTTCAAAGACGGCAGAGAACGCGTTGAAGACGAAGACCCCCTGGTTGACCATCAACCTCAACCGACGAAGCTCACATCCAAAAAATTAAAGATTTGGTGCTTGCAAACCGTCGATTTACAATTAGAGACCTTGCTGATGATGTTGGAATTTCAAAAGGATCAGTCAATTCCATTTTGGGCCTCAAACGCGTCGAATTTCGATTGGTACCGAAAACACTGAATGCGCCAGCTCACACTGAATTGATTCTTCATGACTTTTTCTGCCTTGAGAAAATGAAACCCATATCCTTCAACAACCATCGTATTGAGCGAAAGAACCACCGTACGACTTCTGGCTATTCCCTAAACTCAAAAAAGACCACTCTGGTCGGGAACACCGTTTTGAGTCGATTGAAGAGAATTCAACGTGAATCATCACGTCGCTTTGAAGCCCATTCCTGAATGATTCGATGCCTTTTTAGCATGCATTGAGGATTGGAAAAAAAGTTGGCATTGTGTCCGGAGGAGATTACTTTGAAGGCGATGAAATAAAATTGGAAGAATGAACAAAGAGTGAACAAAAGAGTTTTTTTAAAAAAAAAAAATAATTGGCCTTACTTTTTGGGCACAGTAGTATTAGGCCTTTTATTACTTTAATCATTACATAAAATAATTCTTGCAGAAAATGTACTGAGTGAATAATAATGAAAATTTATTTTATTAGAAAGCTGACAAATTTACCTGTTTAAGTGAGTGTTAAGAAAATGCCCAAAGGAACTGTGAAAGTTATTTTTCTTGGACAATGCTTTAAAACAATGTTTTTTTTTTTTATTAATCTCTAGGAATTATTGTAGAATTTATCACATGAAATTGAAACAACCTTATCCTTATCCATTAAGATAACGTTAAGAAATAACTTTTATCTTTACGTTACCTTATCCATAGATAAGGTAACGTATTCATATCTATCAATACATTATTATAAATCTAGAGGCAACCATTATTTGTGTTTCTATGTTATAATTTTAAAATTAGCAATTAACTATTCATTTTTTCAATTCCTTCTATTAGCTCACATTCTCCCTATATATATATCTTGTTCAAAATTTCAATCGTTAATAAAATACTTTTTATTCATCCACTCAAGCTCAAATGCATTTTTTTAACTTGTAGTGGATGACACTGGATATTAATGCAGTATTTTTAAATATTAATTCAGTAATTAAATTTAATTCATTAATTTAAATTTTTTTTTTTAGATTTAAGTTGCTTATATCTACCAATAGAGGGCACCAGATAAACTTAAAAAAATGAATGAAAATTATTTATAAAAGGACTTTCTGCAATATAGTGAAAAAAAAAAAGAAGGAATTGACTTTAAAAAAATTTGTTTTTATATTACTTGTTTTCAATCTAGAGACAATTTTTTTGTCTGGTAAGTAACCAAAACTAACAAAAAAATAATTTTTGATAACAAATTAATGGCAAATCGGAATTGACAACTAAATTATATTCCTTTTCTATTCATGTTGGATAGTTATATTTATTTATGACTGGATTTTGCTTTTATTTTTAAACAGATGTTAGATTTTGTACATATTATTGGCCTAATTGTGTAAAGAAAATATTTGATAATTTAAAAGAGATTGTATAAATTATAGAATATTTTGGAAATTTCCTATATTTTAATCACAGCATTTATTATTCTTGAAAAAAAAATAATACACTGAAGTGACAAAAGTCATGGGATACCTCTTAATATCGTGTCGGCCCTCCTTTCGCCCGGCGAAGTGCAGCAACTCGACGTGGCATGGACTCAACAAGTCGTTGGAAGTCTTCTGCAGGAATATTGAGCCATGCTGTCTCGATAGATGTCCATAATTGTGAAAGCGTTGATGGTGCAGGATTTTGGGCACGAACAGACCTCTCGATGATGTCCCATAAATGCTCGATGGGATTCATGTCGGGCGATCTAGGTGGCCAGATCATTCGTTGGAATTGTCCAGAATGTTCTTCAAACCAATCGCGAACAGTTGTGGCTCGATGACATGGCGCATTGTCATCCATAAAAATCCCATCTTTTGTTGGGTACATGAAGTCCATGAAATGAATGCAAGTGATCTCCAAGTAGCTGAACATAAGCATTTCCAGTCAATGTTCGGTCCAGTCGCACCAGAGGACCAAGTCCATTCCATGAAAAAACAGCCCACACCATTACGGAGCCACCACCAGCTTGAACAGTGCCTTGCTGACAGTTTGGGTCCATGGCTTCGTGGGGTCTGCGCCACACTCGAACCCTACCATCAGCTCTTTACCAACTGAAATCGTGACTCATCGGACCAGGCCACGTTTTCCATTCATCTAGGGACCAACCGATATGCTCACGTGCCCACGAGAGTCGCTGCAAGCGATGTCGTTCTGTCAGTAAAGGCACTCGAGTCTGTCTTCTGCTGGAATAGCCCAAGAAAGCCAAATTTCTCCGCACAGTTCTAACAGACAAGTCCCTTGTACGTCCCACATTGATTTCTGCGGTTATTTGACGCAGTGTTGCTTTGTCTGTTTTACGACTCTTTGCAGACGTCGCCGGTCTCGGTCGTTAAGTGCAGGCGGTCGACCACCGCGCTGTCCATGGTGGGATGTTATGCCTGAAATTTCATACTCTCGGCACACTCTTGACACAGTGGATCTGGGAATGTTGAATTCCCTAACGATTTCCGAAATGACATGATCCATGCGTCTAGCTCCAACTAACATTCCGCGTTCAAAGTCTGTTAATTCCGTCGTGTGGTCATCATCACGTCAAAACCTCTTCACATGAATAACTTGAACAGAAATGAAAGCTCTGCGAAAGCACTGCGCATTTATACCTGTTCTATGCGATGCTACTGCCATCTGAAAATTTGCATATTGCTATCCCATGACTTTTGTCACTTCAGTGTAAAATGAATTTGCTTTGTTGTTTATTAAATCCAGTAAATTATAAGCCATATCGGTTAGTTATTATATATTTCAAAATATAAACTGATAAGTGCAATTTATATATTTTAACTGACTAATTAATTATGGAATTTAAGCGAAGTTTGAAAACGTAATCATTAATGAAAACATTGTTCTATAGAATGAAAAAAATGGTTTCTCAAAAAAACTTTAAATATTATATATAAGCTCTGAAAAAAAAATGAAAATGTTGAGAAAATGCATAAGCTCATTTTAATAATAACGATAATAATGACATAACAGGTGGACTGAAAAGTTCGTAGGCTGACACATAGATGGCGCTACTAGTATTAAATCCATATAATTTTTAGTTAGTCCTAACCTTCAAAAGACACGTGTATAAATTTGACAGCTGTTGCACTAATAGTAGGTGAGTTATAGCATTTTTAGTGTTCATCACGTGCAGTCCACTCGGCTGACTGTCGATTGACTCCATGTGAAATGATGGAGTCATGCTTAGAATCATCAATTCGTTGTTGTTTTTGGTCGATTGTGAGCTCGTGCGGCACTGATTTGAACAGAGCTTTCGCATATCCAAATATTCATTCACGATATGTCCAACGCGTTCCTTTGATATCTTTAGGGTCTCAGCTATCTCAATCAACTTCACTTTACGGTTATTACGGAAATTATTTTGTGGAATTTTTTGATGTTTTCGTCGGTAACAGCCCTCTTTGGGGCGTCCACTGCGTGCATCGTCCTCGGTGCTCATTTCGTCTAGTTTAAATTTAGCAAACCACTTCTCTACGGTTGATTTTCCTGGTGCAAAGTCCGAATAATTGTTATCAAGCCAAGCCCTGGCTTCAATAGTATTTTTTTTCGCCAAAAAGCAATGCTTTAATTAACACACGAAATTCCTTTTTATCCTTTTTTCAAACTAACAAAAGTTGCTTCACTAAAAATGCTATAACTCACATAATAATAGTGCAACAGCTGTCAAATTTATACACGTGTCTTTTGAAGGTTAGGGCTAACTAAAAATCATACGGATTTAATACTAGTAGCGCCATCTATGTGTCAGCCTACGTACATGTCAGCCCAACTGTTAATTCATTATTATTAAAATGAGCTTATGCCTTTTTTAAGATGAGATATCAAATCAAATTGAATCTTATTTCAATTAAGTTAAAACTTTTTCATGATTTTATTTATTGTAGCAGAAGAGAAAATATAATCTTTATGAAGATAAACTACTAAAAATACGTGTTTCTTTCTGATTCAATACAATTGTTATAGAAGTGATGACATAATTAGCCAAATCAATTAGGAATTAAATGTCAATTTTGATTAATTAATTACAATGTCAATTTTTACTAATTGACGTTGTAATTTTCATTATATTTGAAAGTAAAAAAAAAAAAAAAAAAAACAATTGATTGGAGTCAAACTTAATTATTAGATAAAGAGTTCTTACTTGATCCTCTTTGGTGAGAATTCTTATTTTTCGAAAAATGGCAAATGCATAGATAACTTCCGTATATGACAGCATAAACCAATGTAAAACACGCCAACACTTTATACGCCGTTCTTCCACCAAAAGTATTCATAATGTATCCGCCAAATACAGAAGATACCAGTTTGCCTAAAAAAAATTTCATTTGGTTTAAATTCTTTTAAACTTTTTATATGGTTTAAAATAAAAAATAGATTAGATTAAAATACAAAATCCTCAAATTATAGATAAAATTTGAGGATTCTGCACCTAAAGGGTGTTGATTTCGCCCTCTTTTTCAGCGCCAAATGGAATCGCCAAGGGCAACGAAAATAATATGTCCACAGCCATTTTGTTTGCTCAGGAAAGGATTGGCGAAAACATCAAGGAAAAAAAGCGCCAAATAAACAAGCGGAACCTAAAGCACAAAACTTCCTAAAATTCTTTACAATCGGTAGTTTTGTTTATCAAATTAACATTTTCTTTAGTTCAGTAAATATTTTTTTTTTACAACATTTATCTTTTATTATAATTTGTGCAACATTTTTAGTGCTTCCTATACTATTATTATTAAAATTATTTTATATTTACAAATTAAAGTTAGACTTTAGCAGCATTTAGCATTAGTTAGCATTTCTTTTGAAAACTTGGCTAGGATCTTCAAAAACATCAACAGCGCCACCTAGCTTAGTGTTGATTAGCTTATAAATTCCGATAGATATTAAGATCCAAGACCAATTACATTTACAAAATTTAATACGCATTATATTATTGTTTTTATTCATATTTAATTTATATTGTCATGAAAGGTTATGAGAAATAAAGAATTCATTAATTTTGATCCTTAAAATGGCCTGTTTTAATAATTGGTGTCATTTTAATAGCAACTAAATGTAAAACTAATTTTAAAACCTTGTTATTTAAAAAGGCTGCAATTTTTCGATCGGTTAATATTTATGACTGAACTTTATTGTGCGCATGCGCTGTTTATGAAGAGTAACGTGTAAATGAAAATGTGCAATGTATTCAGTCTTAAAAGACAGATATTAAATCTAATAACTGAATAGAGGCCATGTGTTACAACAGGTTTAGAATAGCCCCACTGTAGTCCATGCATGAAGTAAAAAGCAACTAAAATGGGCCCCCAACTAAATGGGTTTTTATTCTTTATTTACCAAGTAAACTCAACCACGAAATTGCAGAGCTTTAAATATTATAAATAATAATTACTAATAGTAATTATTATTAAAATACACTTATTTTATTCATTTCATTAGAACTAAAATCACATGTTAGCTTCAAGAATCTATTTTAGATCAACTTAAACATCCATGTTTAAGCTAGATCTTTCATGTTAAACATTTGGTGATATGTAAAAGAGCTAATTTATAATTCATTTATCTAAAAAAATTTATAAGAAAAAAATAAATGCAAATTTAAAAAGAAAGCATGTTGAAATTTGAATGTAAAAATTAATTTTTTAGGAATAATTAAATTATTTAAAATGTTAAAAAAAAAAATATTTTAATTAGAAGGGCATCAAAACTTTCCTTACCGATATTATAATGAATAGCTCCTGATAAAACTTTCACTGTGGCCTGCAAACCTTCCAAAGAGATCTTCACAGAGTACTGCATCATAGACACAACAAATAAGTGGTAAGTGAATATGGTCAGTGACTGAAGAATCAGAACATACCACGGATTATCCATCACCGAAAAGGAAAAGCAAAAAATGGTATAGGCTAGTAAACCAAGAAGGAAAAGATTACGCATTCCAATCTTTTTGACCCACCACTTAGATGTATAAAGAAATGGCAACGAATACAGTCCAGCAATTCCTCGATAAAAACCAATCAGAAAATCTGAGGCTCCAATGTCCTGCAAATACCAACTGGAGAAAGCGGTTTGAAAGCAAAAAGCATTTCCCATTACTATCAGAAGAAGTATGTACAGTACCACTTCTAGTTTCTTAATCAACTGCAATGATTTCTTCCACATTTTTGTTGCAGGCCTGTGTAATTTTGCATCTACTTTCCACATGCAAAGAGCTGATAATATTATAAATATAGCAGAGCAAAGATAGGCCAGCATATAATTTTTTTCAGCAGCGTCGGATGCAGTTATTTGTAATATAAATCCTGTCAGAAGTGGACCACACATTGTTCCCAGCATAGAGAAGACTCGTTGTCTGCCAAAGTCCGAATTGTGCTCGGTTGTTAAGTCAACCACAATAACATCCAGCAATCGATAAGTTGTTGAACGAGTCACATCCAAAAGACCATATATAATACCATAAATGACAATCCAAAACGCTCGATTCGTATTGCAGTCTAACGAATCATCATCTGAATCACAATATGTTTCAAATGACTTACAATCACATAAGGAAGAAGTTTTGATTAAATCATTATTCATCTGTACATCGTACAGACACTCTTCTGAATCATTGATTACTTTGATTTTCTCGATTTGTAATAGATGCTTTTGTCACGTTATTGAAACATGAACAATTCAACTGATAATTCACATTTTCATGATCCATCAATACACAAGAAACTTTATCAGTACTGTTTCCAAAGTTCCGACACGCTGTAGTAGTTGTAAAGTGTATCGAATCTTTATCTTGACACGTGAAATTGAGCGCCACTTTTGTGTTGCATTCTTTTACTTTTCGGTAGCAACGTAAAAACTAAAAATAATCACTAAAATTGCTGTGTAATAAGTAAATAGTATAGGTTTGGCCCGTCCAATTTTGTCTGCTATGACACCAGAAACAAGAGAGCTCAAGAATTGAATGAAGACTGCAAAAGCGATGAACACGGACAGATGAGCTACGGTGAGGCCTTGGTGTTTTAGAATAACAGGGAGGAAAGTTGATGTAGTCATTGCTCCTGTAAATAACCAATAAACACAATAAGTTTATATGAAATCCATTGCACAATTCAAGACTCATTTTTATATTGTAGTGTCTGTCATAAGCCAAACATTCATTCCAAACACGCAACCTAGTATAAAATTTATTGTACAACCTAAATGAAGCATGTATGTTATTTATAAAAAAAGACAAAAATATCAGCAGAATTTTCTACATGGAGCCATGGTATGGAATGCCATGGACCTCTCAGTAACAGGAACTTGTATGTCTCTCAATTTTGTCCACACCCAAACTGAGACACTCTCCACAGGTTCTAATGGGGAATCTGTCTAATAGCAAGGAGCCTGGCATCAACAGTTGCTCGGCGACAAAAGCACGATAGAAAATTCTGTAGGCGTTTCGGCAATAACTCATGTCATAACTCCTACTCATATTAGCTCTTCGCCGGCCAGTAAAATATGGAAATAAACTTTCTTATAGTACTAGTTATAGTATGTATAAAAATATAAACATAATTGTGAAAAAATTTCATTAATTAATCTTTATGCGTTTGCATTTTATGCATGTTTATAAAGAGCTCAAAACAATTAAAAGATACCAAGGTTTTGGACGGATACATAGTGATTCAAGGGTCATAGAACAAACTTTGAGGTGATCTTATTAAAATATACATTTTTTATACACATTTGGTGTTTCTGTCAATCATTTTACTTTCCGATACAAAGCAATTAATGCAAGCTGATCATTTCTTTCACCTTTCTCATTAAGTCATCTGTAAGCCAGATTAAATCGTTACTGCTACTAGTTTCAACATCACAGAGAAAAATTTACATATCTGGACATCAGAAAACTAAGAAATTTTGCATGTTATATATTTCTTAAAATTTCAGTTACATTGTTATTTCATAGAAAACTTACTCTATCCTTAAATTGTTTTAAACAGTCTATTAAAAATATATCAAAATTGTTTTGAACAGTCTAATAAAAAATATATCAAAATTGTTTTGAACAATCTTATAAAAATTACATAAAAATTGTTTTGAAATCTAATAAAAAAATATATCAAAACCTTTTAAACAATCTAATAAAAATATATCAAAATTGTTTTGAACAATCTAATAAAAATATATCAGAATTGTACAATCTAATAAAAATATATCAAAATTGTTTTGATTGTGTTTTTTCTAAAAATAATTCTATTATTCGATTGTCTAATTAACAATGTAACCATGTTTCCTCCTACACACTGACAGGAGGAACTCCCTGAGAAGTTCTAGAGAAATGGTCAATGGGCCTCGAGATTCTCATCCGAGAGGAACTACAGCTAAATCTGCGCTCTCACTGAGAAACGTTTAGTTTAAAGTCTCTCATCTGTAGAGGAAATATATTTAAGCGCATTCCGGCACATTAGTTGGTGTACAGACTCATCGGGAGAAAAAGTATATTTTTCGCCCTCTGCGCGTAGCCGTGATTCAGGTTTTCAGCTTAGCAGGGGAGTCCTTCCGCGAATCTATAATTATCTGTCTTTAAATGTGTTAAATATTGTACGTTTCTAATTGTATGTGTGTAGTTTCTATGCATGCGTCAATAAAGCTGTGAGTTCTCCAACCTGTATCTCAAATATCTCAACCCAATCACGACCAGTTACAATCTGGTTACCCCTGCTGCACACTACAACTATTATTTAAAACAGAGTTTGATTTTGCTCTTGAAACTATTTTCATATTTGCATTAAAATATTCTGGACGTTGAATTTAATCTACAAACTTTGATGTTATATTTTATTTTAAAAACACAAACGAATTTGCTTTTTAAATATAATTATAATTTTGTTATATTTTAAAGATTGCTTAACAAAATTTCTTTTCAAATAATGTTATTACTGATGATAATGATATCGTTGATTATTATATTCAAATAATAATATATAATGTTGGTGTTACATTCAAATTGTTATTGATTTTATATATTATTCAGCATCTAATTTTACGAAGGCGAATATTATAAGTTTATTTTTTAAAACAAAATTCTTTCGACTCAGATACAAATTACGGGAGATGATTTAGACATATTTTAAAAATAAAATTGAAGCATGACTTTAATTTTAAAACATGATTTTAAATGTTTCGAAAATTTACATAACATTTCCAGCAATGTTATATCTGAAACTATATTTGAATTGTATGAAATATTACATATTGCAAGATACAAATTTTCAAATCAAGGCTCTAAAAATTAAATGAAATATTATACAAAGAAGAAATCTTTCAAATAAATGTTCTACAAATTACCACACAACAAATGCTCTTGAATTTAGAGCTCCTTATTTGAATTGAATTAAATTTTTGCAAAGATAAAACAAATAAATGTTCTACAAATTACCACACAGCAAATGCTTGAATTTAGAAACTATCTTCTTTATTTGAAATGAAATATTATACGAAGATGAAATCTTTCAAATAAATGCATTAAAAATTACCACACAACAAATGCTCTTGAATTTAGAGACAATCTTCCTTATTTGAATTGAACTAAATTTTATGCAAAGATAAAGTATTTCAAATAAATGTTCTTACAAATTACCACACAAAAAAAGTCTCTTGAATTTAGAAACTATCATCTTTTTTATTCGAGTTTGAAAATTACGCAAAGATAAAGTATTTCAAATAAATGTTCTACAAATTACCACACAAAAATGCTTTTTAATTTAGAAAATATCTTCTTTATTTGAATTGAATGAAATATTATACAAAGAAGATATTTTAGAAATCTTTCAAATAAATGCTCTTAAAAAAATTATTACTGCTTTTGAATTTAATTGTTAAAATAATAAATGCGAATTTGCATTACCTGCGAACCAGAAAAACAGAGACATTTTCACAGGTATGAACGTCTTGTTTATGTGGATCTCATATTTGTTGTAGATCGTGATAGTCCAGCTCTGGTCTTTCTAAAATAAATTTTTATAGACATTTAATGAAATCTAATATAATAACATGATTTTGCTCATTTCTCCTAATTTGAAATTAATTTGGATTATGCGCAATAATTAGCATTTTGCTATAATTACTTTGTTTTCATAAAATTATACAACATTTTTTTAAAAGTAATAAATTTATTTCATACTTTTTCATAAATTAGTGAAAAAAAAAAAAGTCGAGCTCTCTTTTTTTAAAATATGAATGTTAGCTGAAATATTAAAAAATGCATTTTTATCCTTTATTATAAGGTACTTTGATAAGAATCCATTTACAATAATCAACTAAAAGGATTATCACATTCTCAAAAAAGTATCTCTATCAATTCTAGTCCTAATTGATTTGTTTGATCTAAAGAACATATTGAAAGATTCCTTTTTTTTCCAAAATGGCATGACATTACTTTGCAGTATATTAATTGCAGAAGATATTTCAGATGTTAGAAACATAAAACTATTTGTAAGAATTAAAAGAATATTTCTTTTATTAATAATATAATATTTTTAATCTTTAGACATTTTAATTGAACAGACAGTAAAAATAACAAATAAAAAAAAAAAAAAATTCAAGATTGGATCTTTTTTTTCTTTACGTATTTCTAACATAAAAATCTTGGAAAGATTTTGGAGACTCATTCTTCACAATTCATTTTATTATTTGCTCATTCTTCATAATTCATTTCCTTTCATTCTTTCTTTCATTCTTTTCTTCTTTTTACAATTCCTTTCATTCTTTACTCATTCACAATTACTATTCTTTACTCATTCACAATTTCTATTCCTTACTCATTCTTCAAAATTCCTTTTATTCTTTAGTAATTCTTCACAATTCATTTATTTTCACTCATTCTTCACGATTCACTTTATTCTTTACTCATTCTTCACGATTTATTTTATTCTTTACTCACTCTTCCCAATTCAATTTATTCTTTACTCCTTCTTCCCCATTCATTTTATACTTTACTTATTCTTCACAATTCATTTTATGTTTTCACTATTCTTTACAATTCATTTTATACTTTACTTATTTTTCACAACTCCTTTAATTCTTTACTTATTCTTTACAATTCATTTTATTCATTCATTCCCCATGTAATTTTAATAATGGGATACAATGAAACCAAATAATAACACTTTTAATTCTATACACTTGTTCTATATTTTAGTTTTTCATACGTAGCCTAATATTAATGGGAGATTAGTGTGTAATAGGTAAAGAGCATAATTCCCACTAGAGGGTGTACTGTCCCATGTGTGATAAACATTTAGCCTTAGTGGATAATAACGACAGGATTATCCATCTAAGTCTATTGTTCCACTATCTTTGATAGTGGGCAATTCAATGTTTTTCAGTTTTTTTTTAATAAGGTAGACTTCTTCTGGAAGACATTATTCCTATTACTGGAGCAATGACAAATTTTGATCTACCAAATAGTTACGTCAGAAAGTGATCAATAAATTTAACAATTTTAAAACAAGTTTCGTTGGTAAATGTGCTCAGAAACACATTTACTATATCTCAGAGCACATGAATTTTCTTTTACCAGATCAATACAGATTTGAAGAAATTGCTTTTGGATAGGAATTTAAAGTAATATTGTATTGAAGTTTGCGAAATAAGGTCAGTAAAGATAAATAAAGATTGATTCTGGAGAAAATTGAAGCTTGGCAACTATATCAAATTATTCAAGAGACTTTAAATAATGCAATGTTCAAAACTGAACATTAAGAGTTCCACAGTTCCAAGAGTTCAGCTGAAGTTCCAGAGATGCATTGCAGAACTAGAGCGTTCAGTTTGTATTATCAATCTAACAGACGATATTAAATTTATTTTATGATATTCTAGTATAGCATAAAATTTGACAACAGTGTAAACAAGTAATATAAATTTTTTTTTAAAAGTCAATTCCTACTTTTTTTCTTCTCTATTGCAGAAAGTCCTTTATAAATAATTTTCGTTCATTTTTTAAGTTTATCTGGCGCCATCTATTGGTAGATATATTCAGCTTAAGTTAAAAAAAACTAAAATTAATTAATTAAATTTAATTACTGATTTAATATTTGAAAAACTGTATTAACATCAAGGGTCATCCACTACAAGTTCCAAAAAATGTATCTGAC